>PVJX010042755.1:0-14057 GCA_004027295.1 Dolichotis patagonum | reverse complement strand
AGAGAAATGCAAATTAAAACCACACTGAGATTCCATCTCACTCCAGAAAGAATGGCCAAGATAGAAAACACTACCAACAACAAGTGTTGGAGAGGCTGTGGAGAAAAAGGAACTCTTCTACACTGTTGGTGGGAGTGTAGACTGGTGCAGCCACTGTGGCAATCAGTCTGGAGATTCCTCAAAAAGCTGGGTTTGGAGGTTCCATTTAACCAAGCTACTCCACTTCTGGGCATATTCCCAGAAGAACTGAAAACATCATACCACAGTGATATATGTGCACCCATGTTTATAGAAGCACAATATGTAATAGCCAGATCCTGGAAACAACCTAAGTGCCCATCAACTGAGGAATGGATAAAAAATTTGTGGCATTTTATGCAATGGAGTACTACTCAGCTATAAAGAATGATCACATCGAGATATTTATAAATAAATGGACACGACTTGAGACCATTCTCTTAAGCGAAATAAACCAAATTCACAAGGGTAAATACCATATAGTCTCCCTAGTATGAGAGTTGATAAGAGTATATAAGATTTTATGGTAATCATGATTCCCCATCTCATAGCTTTGAAGCCTTTCAATGTTTTCAATCATCAGTTGGAATGGTTTTAATCTGTTTTTTTTAATTATATCATGCGTGATGATATGAACAGCTGTTTTCAAGAAAACAAAACATTATGACAGCTATTGCTGGTTTAATATCATCCTTCTTAGAAGTCCTATCATGCTTCTATTCTTCTACTACCATTGGTTCTATCACATTGTGTCTTATTGGGATTTGAATATGTGTGATAGTTTAAACAAAATTTTTCTATCGAAAATGAGATATTATTGTACCCATTGATCATTTTCTGTTATTCAGTTCAGAAAGCCCTGTAATTCTTTCACTTTTTGAATGGCTTTATACTATTTTGTTATGTTTGATATTATTGTATTTGAAACTATGCTCAACTTTAGCAGAGAAAGAGATTTTGCGATATCTACTGTTAATGTCCAGTTGTCTTAATGTAAAGTACTGTGTTGCCTATGTTGTCCTTTCTGCTCTGCTCTGTACTGCCCTCTTTTGTTTTATTCTCTTTAAAATAAAATTTAAAAAAATACAAAATTCTACCTAAGACAAATGGTAATTATTAAATATATATATATATATATATATATATATATATATATATATATATATATATAATAAAAGATAAAATAGGTATCAGCCAGGCATCATGAAGCATGTCTGTAACCCCAGTACTTGGGAGGCAGAGGCAGGAGGATTGCCAGGTGTTGGAGGCCTGTCTGGACTACATAGTGAGTTCAAGATCCACCTAAAGTACATAGTGAGACCCCGCCACAAAAAATGAAATAGATATACCCATACATACACACATACATAGATGTTATTAATAAAGCCTTGATCCTTCAGGAAAACATTCCCCCAAAGGGCATCAGTCTATGACAGACTTCTATGATGTAAGTTTTAAATAATTAAATTTTCCAAATATTCACATTTGTGAAAATCATAAATTACCCACTGCATAAAATCAGATTTTAATTACTGTGATTCATCTTTTTCAATCATTGGCTCACCATCTGGAGAGTTAGAATTCAGTTCGTCACAGCGGAGAACCTTCAGACCTTCACGTCATAGCTTGACCCAAGTGCATGACCTCTCAGCTTTGCAGCCAGCTGTGTCCTGAATGACAAATGCAGCTAATTTGCATGGAGCCATTTATCATTCTGTTGCGTGGGTTCCAGACCCTACTGAAATATCTTTTTCTAGGTGTCTTATGTGTGCTTTGCAGAAGGCTCTCTCCCAGATGAGGCTGTTCACATATTTAATGATGACAGCCTCCCTGCTCTGTACCCCTTCCATATTCTTTTGGTATAAAATCTCCCTTCCAAAGTAAAAAATCCTGATCAAGGTTTCTCTGTACCCTTTTCACAGTCACATAGGCAAGAATCTCACAGACACATCTTTACAGGGTTATGGAATCACTACCTGTTTGGTATCTCATAGTCGATTCAGTGTGCATCGCATGCTGGATCAAACCACAGCAAATACAGTGAGTCTCATTTCCTGTGCTATTGCTAAATGTGTGGCGGGCCCTTGAGGGAAACAGCAAAGTTGTTAATTTTCACTGCCAGCAATGTCTCTTTACAGTGAGACAACAATGTAATTCCCCTTTTAAGTTTACTACAGGCTTAACAATGATAAATATCAGGGGCTTGGTAGCATCCCTACACATAGCTCGGACTCACTCAGTGTTTTTTTCACATTATTGACACAGCACTCCTCCTTTTCTCTATGCATAGGCTCAACCTAAGCAGGAAAGTTGATTTTGGCCATGTGTTTGTAAACAGAATAAATCAGAACTTCACAAGGAAGTATTTGATCATGTCATTTTCATCAGAAACTGTTATCAATTTCCCTGGCAACTGCAGACAGTGGCAGTACTCTCGCACAGAAGAGCAAATCAAAATAAGCAGGCAGAAGATCAAGTTAGAAACACTGTGAAGAATTTTCTGCTTCCTGCTTCTGCCACCTATTCCCATGAGTCTTAGAGAGGGGTATAAGGTGGCTAGACTGAATAAACTGTTATTATTCAGAAAAGTTGTATCTTTATGACTTTATTGAAATACAGTAGCTTTTGCTCCTTTCCTTTTTAGCAGTGGGACAGTATCATCCAACAGTCAGCCATGCAAACTCTGTCGTAGCATTCTTGAGCCATGTGACCTTGGAAAAGTCACTACATTTTTCTCTGTCTCAATATCTGCACTTGCAAAATGGCATAAATATTCACCAACAGTACTTTGCACATTGCCCAGTACATGATAAGTGCGTAGTAAAAGTTAGTTATTGAGCCAGGCATGGTGATGCACACCCATACATCCAGCAACTCAGGAGGCCACAGCAAGATGATCACAACTTTGGGCCAGCCTAGGTAACCGAGAAAGACCGTGATTCAATATAAAATGTCCAGAAATTGAGCTGGGAATGTAGCTCAATGGTAGAGCACTTGTCTAACATGAGCTATATGCTGGAAGGGAGGGAGAAGAAAGAAATGGGATGTTAGCAACTGCCTCAGGCCTAAAGCATCATACAATTAACACAGTAGCTCAGCTGTAAAGAACATGATTCTCCCAAACAAACAAGTAAGTGTCCCTCACTAACCTCACAGCTATTTAGGGATCACTGGACAGAATGGCACCTTTTCTGATAATTATAGTTTTCATAAAGCTACCAAAATATAAGGTTTCTATCCCTCCCTAGAAATGAACAAATTATGCAAATTTGTAAAACAGCCAACCTCATCCTCTAATCCCTACATGAATCTCATGTAAATAAACACAAGGGGAAAAGTCCGATACAAAAACATATTTTGCCAATGTCAGAAAATAACTGAACTCTTAAGAATAGCAAGGGGGAAATTTTTCAAATACAAGTAATTGAATATTTAAGTTTATATCGTTAAATGTTCTCTCTCTTATGAGCAGTCTTTTGCTAGGATGATATTTGATTTCAGCTTAAAAATTGAATCATTTGTTACGTAGACATGAGAGGCGATTGGACGTTCTTTGACAATCGAGAAGTTACGAACATTTCCTAAAACTGGTATTTCTGGAGCCTCATTTTTGAGGTTCAGACAGCTGGGCAATGTGTGTGGACCTCAAGGAATCTGTGAGTAAGAGCTCCAAAACTGAATGAGCTCTGCTAAAACTTCATCTTGAGTATATCCTCCTCAAGAGAAAAATATGTGTTATCTCCACTTGAGGGGAATATATTTTTTAATATTTAATTTGCAAAACAAATTTTTTAAAAGGATGCAAGCAAGAAAAGAAAAACAAAATTAAGTGATGCCTTTTCTGTTTATGATTTGTTAGACTATAACACATGTTTTAATTCATAGGTAGAAACTTATGCAAAAACTGACTGCTATTGAAGTTTACATTGCACAGAGTTTAATTAGATTCATAGTGAACGATCTCTTAAACCATGTTCTGCAGTTCCTACAGCAGTGGTAGGATGTGGTCAAATAAAAAGGGACCATGAAGATAGCAAGTCAGCTTTGAAAAATGTATGCTGTTTGTTCAGCTACCAAAATTTCACAAAATTTTTGGTTTTTAATAATTGACACTTTATCCCAATTCAGTACTGAGAAAAAAAATCCACACTTGACTTCTCAGCCTTCAAATTAGATCTCTTCAAAATGTACTTGCTACTACAAATGTTATGGTAAAACCCATTAATTTATCACTTAATATGAATTAATATTGTAATAAAGCATACACAAGTAGTAATTTTGAAGACAAAAATATACTTGCTTTCCTCCTTTTAGATTAAGCAAATGAATCTCTGCACATCTGCTTAAAGCAAATTTCATGGTTCCTTTTAAAGTGTAATCAATAATCTTATTGCAAATATAGTCAAAACCCTTTAGCACCTGAAAGTCTTATGGTAATGAAGTTGTAACTATATAAACAATGAAATGTCTTTTCTTACTAGATCAAGCACCATAACTATATTTTTTAAAGAATAAGTTTTCCTCTAAAATGGCCCAACTACTGTAATTAATTTGTTTGAAATAAACTGACCTTCCTCAGATTTTCCTACCTTCAGATCTCACACAGCAGAGCTTTAACTCACATCTTTAGTTTCCCTTGGAATTAATACTCATGACCTGGGAGGCAAGAAACAGACCAGGCCTGAAGCTAATTCTCTGCTTCAGTTTAAACAGTTGGTGAAGCTGGAATTATCCTCAACAAATGATCCTATTTCATTTCCTCCGTCTCCTCTTTCCCAGTCAAAAATTTTAAATTTCTGTTACAGGGGTTTACTAAGCTCTGCTAACAAATAAGTGACAGATTCTTTCTAGTCTTTGTTTCCTCTTTTCATACTTCAATGATTTCCCATAGTTCAGTGCTCCTTAGTCAGTTGATTCAGTTCCAAGTTTTTCAAGAGATCTACTATTATTTAGAGCCTCCAAAATCTTCAGTTCTTGCCCTGCAGGACTTCATCTGTCTTCTCTAAGGCAAAGACTTGAAACTTCAAGCTAGAAAGCTTACAAGTTGTAGTCAGGGGTTGCAAGGCAAATGATTACATACAGGACACATAATTTATAGTATTATTTATAATGGTCACCTAAGGAGTCAGATACAAAGAGGGTGCAGGAAATCAGTTCACAACACTAAAGACCTAGAAAAATCCAGCTGAGAGCTTGAGTCCCACTGCAATAATTTCAGCTGAAAACCTAGAGCCCATGACAATGACCCATGCAACTCTATCTTATGGATCTGTGCTGGGAAGGCCCAGAGGTCAGTGTTAGAAGCTAGAGAAAGTCTGTGCCACTGAGGTAAAGGATCTGTGCTAGCAGACTAAGGGTTCTGAACTGGAGCCAAAAAGCAAAGTGCAAAATAGGGAACAGAGCCAGAGGTTTAGCTCAGCAGAGTAGGCTTCTGCTTGTCGGGCTCAAGATCGTGAGTTTGATCAGCAGTATAAAAAAAAAAAAAAAGGTACAGAACAGAACTCCTCTGAAAAGTACCACCGCCATCCTCCACGACAATGAGGTCCCAAGCACCTTCAACAATGGGAACACCCAAGTACGTATCAGGAATCCAGTGTGGCAAACATCTCCTGGAGACTGAAGAGCATACTATCTTCCTCTCAAGAGCCAGAAAGTGATGCTCAAAGTAAGTCCCCCAAAGTGAACTACAGCCATTCTCAGCAAATAAGGTTCCAAGCTCTCTGATTATAACAGCTGAGTTCATATCAAGGGAGCCAGCATGACAAGCTGCCCCAGAAGAACTAAGAGCTCCAAAAGAACAACACTTAGGAGAACCCACGACACTACTCTTCCTCTCTAAGTCTCCTTCTTATGCTGGCAACCATCCTCAGGAGGGGCATTCATGCTCAGCACCAGTGCAGCTTGTGTTTAAGTTGACCAGCAGTTACCAATCCACTACTACACGGGTCCCCTATTTGGGGTGGATGATAACTTCCTACTAACTAGAAAGGTATTTTGGAGAGGAAAAAACAAACACCAACCACAAAACATGCCACATATTCAGACAGACAATTCCTGGTCTCCAATCTGAATGGTTTCTCCTGCTCTCTCTTATTACGTAGTATCGATCACAGTGTACATGTATATTCATGTGTTTATTTATAGATTTGATGTATTTTTCCTGCCTAGACACCAAGCTTTTCTTTATTACACAGTAGTACACAAGGGCAGGAATTGTTCATTTTGTTCAAAATGTTTACTCAGAAACTGGAAACTAGCACACACTGATACATAGCCAACTCTCCATAAAGACTTATTGAATGGACAAACAAACAGAAGGTTAAAAAGAAAAAAATGCTGTACTGGCCGATTGACGCACAATGAGTACACCAGGAATACAACAACCCTTGCTCACTAGAGAATGTAAATATCACTTTCTCTGTGCTGGGTCAGCTGGAAAGATGTATATCTGACAATGCATTTATTGGTTGGTTGAGGACAGTGATTCATACACTGGCCTCTTTAGGTTAGATACGCATATAGGTACTGGAAACAGACACATTGGGGGATCTGATGAAGAATCGAACTCATGCGGCACATAAGGTCTTTAATTTTCATGCTACACTGGTTGTGGAAAATACTGTGCTAGGGCACTGCAAGTCTTTGCAGGACAAGGCCTCAGTTGTGCCCAGGATGAGCTAATGCCAAGAAAAGAGGTTCTATAGCTGTAGTGTCCAGTGAGACAAGCTGAGCCCTTACGTCCAACAAAGCACAGCACATCACTACTCACAAACACTTGTTTCTCCTTCCTTTCTTCTTTCCTGCATTCCCTCCTTCCTTCCTTCCTTTCTTTGTTTTTTCCTTTCTCTTTCCATCTTTATTGGAAAAATCCTCCTCTCCATTCTTACCTCTATTCTACCTCCAAAGCCTTCGCATTCCCTCCTTGCTTCCAGGCATATTTATATTCATTTCTCCAAAATAAATGTGTGTTGGTTTTTCACAAGGCATCTCAAAATTTTAAGAATCAGGAATTTACTTAGTGGCTAGGTTACTTCTACATTTGAGGCAAAATTTACTAATGTTTCTCTGTAACAGCTACACTGAGATCACACAGTCAATTGTAAATGTATCTCTGAGCAATTATCTCAGTAAATTTATATAATATAAGTAAGCAATAGTAATTATCTCATTGGAAGTAATTCATTTCTTCTCATTAAAGGAAGAGAACTGCCAAAATCATCTCAATAATTACCTTAATTCTCTCTTTGTAATTACATACATCTCTACTGTTTGAAATTTGGAGTTAGACCCAGGCAAAAATAAATTCTATCAAAATTATATATACTCAAGTTATGTGATGCTCTCTAAGCATTTTATGCCCAGAAACTAATCTTATAATCATTAGAAGTGAATTTTGAAACCACAACTATAAGGCATAGTACTTCTTTTATGTGTGATGGGTATGAACAGCTACTTTGAAGAAAATGAGACATTATGATAGCCATTGCTGATTTTCTATCATCTTGTTTTGAAGTCAAATAATACTTTTATTCTTTGTCTTGATTGGTTTTAGTCTGTTTTGTATTATTTAATCTCAATATGCGTGAGAGTATGGACAGCTATTTTGAGGAGAACAAGAGACATTATGGTAGCCATTGTTGATTTTCCTCTTGTCTGGTTTTGAAAGCTTTCATTACTTTGTTTTGAACAGTTTTATACTATTTTTGACTTGCTCAAATTCATTGTGTGTGAAGATATAGACAACTATTTCAAAGAAAACAAGAGACATTATGAAGCCACTGTTGATTTCCTGTTGTCTTGTTTTGAAATCCTGTGTTGATTGCATTGTTTTGTTCTGATCTGCTTTGTTTTGTTTTGGTTTGTTTTACTGTCTTTAAAATAAAAAAAAATTTAAATAAATAATACTTAAACTGATAACAGGTTAAATTTACTGGTTTTTTAAATGCACAAGACGTTGTTTCTAATGATGATTATATTTATTATTTAATAATGATGATGATTAAATATTATGATTATGTGATTACAATCATAGTGATTAATCATAATGATATATAATATTTATTATAGCTCTTCCTTTAAAAGGACCCAGAGAGCATTAACTCCTTTTTACCAAGGTACTTATTACAGCCTTAAACCTAGATTTTCAACATTCTATGAACAATATCTGTTTGTTTCTTTGTTGTAGGAACCTTTTCGGTCTATGTCTTGTACTCTGAGCAACTACTTTGAACACAATGACACATAATGTAATAACTGTTGCTATTCTTAGAGTTTGATTATGAAATTATTTTATTTTTCATAAAAGAAAAAATAAGGCTGAAGAAAAAAAAGGACTAGAGTTATGTGAATTGGAGATATAGTTTGGTCTACAAAGTACAGAATTTAGGGGTATAAGTTTTGGAATTTGAGAGACCTAAAAGAAGATTTTTGCCCTCTCATTTATCTGTACTATGATTTTAGGTAATTTACCAAGTAAGGTTATTATTTGCAAGCTACAGAAACTGAGTACTATCAGTTTCATTAGAGAGAGGAGTTTATTGGAAAGATGACAGGTTGCACAGAGTCATCAGAAAGGCTGGTGGCAGGCAAGTCAGCTAAGGTCACAGCATCCCAACTGTGTAACTAGGATGCCTCTGTCCACACTGTCACTGTCAGACCCTTGGCACCCCCACTCCAGACTCAATGCTGCCAGAGCGTAGATAGTTCCTCGAGAGCAGATTTCTGGGCAGATGCGTCTGATAGGCCAACCAAAGGTCACCTGGTTAAAGGTGATGGAGAGCAGATCCAGCCCATTTAGCTTCTCTCATGGCAGGCTGGGTCTTGTTTCAAAACAATATCACACTTGGCCAGGCATAGTGGTGCACACCTGTAATTCCAGCACTTAGAAGGCTGCAGCAGGAGGATCAGTGTGTGTTTGAGACCAGCCTGAACTGCACAGTGAAACCCTGTCTCAAAATGACAAAACAAAACCAGTATCACACAGTGGAAGATTCCTTCACACAAGAAAAGGGCTCAGATACTGAGGAGTCTTTTAAAAATGATGCCTTGTTGGTCATAGAGGTATATGCCTGTAATCCCAGCATTTAGGAGGCTGAGGCAGGATCACTGTGAGTTCAAAGCCAGATTTTTTAAGACCTGTCTCAAAAAACCTAAATAAATAAATAAATAAATAAATAAATAAATTAGCTCTCTCTTGTAATAGAATTATGCACACAGTTGTCTACTATAACAATCACTAAGATAATATTGCCACCCTTATTTTGGAGGGACTCTTAAACAATGATGTCTCCCATGTTCCTTAACCAAACTTAGCTTTGCTCATCTGTAAAATGTACGTATTACTACGTGGTACCTGCTCAAAGGTTTGTTGGTAAAATTAGACAATATTTAGCACAGTGCCTCACAGAAACTAAACACTATAAATTTTAGCTATCCATACTAATCTTTGTGACTCTGAGCTTCTCTATACCCACTTGCTCAGTCACCTAAACAAATGAAGATAACTGTACCAAATTAGCAGCATAAGCTACCTGCAAAAACAATGAGTCCTTCAAATCTCAGTGGATTATTTTCCATTACCTTTATGGGCACCATGAGAATTGCTGGAGTTGGAATAAAGTCCTCACTTCATGCAGACAGGAACCCACTCACTTTCTTTATTTTTTAAGAGAATAAAAACAACAACAACAAAAATGATAGAAGATTTCAAAACAAGATGGTAATTTATTATTCATATTGTTATTTTCAAAATAATTGCTCAGATTACCAGATATAGGCATGCAAAATTATTAAACAATATAAGCACTAACTTCTTCTTTCCATGAACTATTAGAATTAGTGGCAAAATTATTTTAGCTATCCTGTATGTATGTATGTATGTATGTAAATATATATATATATATATATATATATATTACTTTAAAGAAATATAGAAAAGAGAAAAGGAGCAGAGAGATAAACATAACCATGATGCCAAATTTCAAAACAGGTTAGTTGGATCATTGCAATAGTCAATACATTATGTATCATCTTTTTTTTAATTTTAAAGAGAATAAAATAAAAGAGGGCAGAACAAAGCATATCAGAACAGAACAACATAAGTAACACAGCACTTTACAATAAGACAACCAGACATTAACAGTAGCTATCAGAATATCTCATTCTCTGCTATAGTTGAACATAGTTTCAAATACAATAATATCAAACATAACACAATAGTATAAAACCATTCAAAAGAATGAAAGAATTACAGGACATTCTGAACTGAATGTCCAGAGAATGATCAATGGCTACTATAATATCTCATTTTCAACAAAAAAATTTGTTTATACTATTACATATATTAAAATCCGGATAAGACACACGATAGAACTGATGGTAATAGCAGAGTAGAAGCATGGCAGGACTTCTAAGGAAGATGGTATTAAATCAGCAATGGCTGCCATAATGTTTTATTTTCTTCAAAACAGCTGTTCATACCATCTCGGGCATTATGTATCATCTTTGTCGTTGTTGTTCAAAGTAAAAGATATAGACATGATATCCTGTCCTAACAACAATAGCATAAAAGATTCTTTTCAAAGAACTAAAAGAAGCTAGCTGAAAGGCTTTTATCAGTTTTTTGTCGTTCTTGTTGTTGGGTTTTTTTTGTGTGTGTGTGCAGGGAATTGAACTCAGCATCTCAAGCTTGCCAGCAAGGCGCTTGTGCCACTGAGCTACAATCCCAGTCACTACCTAGATTTCAAGTGCCTCTGCCATACAGCAGGGTCTTGCATTGCCTTGGCAGAAAAGGAGAGATACACCCAAAGGACTGGGGTCTTGTGGGGACCGAGCCTGGCACACATTTCTACCCTGTGTATTCCATCGATGAGAATTCTGTCACATGGGCTGTACTTAACCACAAGAAGTCAGTTGGGAGCAACATGCAGCTATGTGCTCAAGAGGAAGTGGAAACAGGATCTGGTAAGATGTGGCAGTCTCTATTACACCTACTTAACACCCTCATGGAGGTGCTAATACGATCACATGTGAATGCAAGTGTGAGAGTGTTATGGAAAGTGATGAATCAACAGAGCTTGCTGGTGCTGGCATTGCTTATTAAGCCAGAGTATTTCTGGGTATGTTTTGAAGTGTTACAACAGCAATTTGGGTGTGAGGGGAAAAAACCAACATTTAATCAGAAGGTCTTTTCTGCTGTAGAAGAGACTCCTGAACTAATAAGGTTTATCTTTCCACCTGTATTTTCAAAACTGGGCAACAGTAGGTAAATAGTCTCCTTCCTTTGTTCAGTGGCTGAATCCATAATTGAGGTGTAGTGGAACTTTGGAGAAAAAGGAGGGAAAAATAAAACGACAAAATGCCATTACTTTGAGGAGTGTAATTATCAGAGGAGGAGGCAGCCTGAAGTAATCACTGGTGACAACCGGCCTCCATAGCAGTAATTTATCACCACATGAAGATGTCAGGGAGTTAATCACAGTTCTGACACGTGTAACAACTCCAAGGACCAGGCTCAGCATAAATTACTGCTTAGAAAATGAAAATAATTAGAAGACCACACATTTGGAATGTGCCACTAAAACAGGAGGAGTGCCATTAGGGCCACAACCACATCTTGGGCCTCTGTCCATCCCCAGGGTTGTGTGAATGACCTGCGTGTGATCTGCTGAACCAGAAGTGTCGTCCTGAATGTGTGGACTACAAATGTGTCCAAGGGTACTGTGCTATTCGTACTAGATAAGTGCCTTTTACACTCTGTTTTGAATCTCCACACATAGTTTGCCATGAAAGACAAGAACAAACACAATTTGCACACGCTTTGCTACACAGATACTAGTGCTTCAGGAATGCTTTCAGATTCTGCCAACTGTAGCTCAGTTAAGGGGTCCAGACCCAATCTGACTCATCTTGCTGCCTTTCTCCCCAGAATCATTACCTTTTATGTCCCATTCCTGCTTTTTCCTTTTATATCCCATACTGTATTTCTTTTAACTCAAGGAATACTCAACCTCATCTAAATGAATGTGGTCAGTAGTCCTCTAGAAGCCTTTAGTTTTAAATAAGTTCCCACCTTAGACTGTTTACTTGACAGAGTAGTCAAACAGCCAGAACACAGCAATCAAACTGATCAGGTAGGCATCTCTTAGACTAGTTTAAACCTTTGGAGAGGATTTAATGACCATTCTAAAGAATCGACCTGGAATCCTTCAGTGTAAAGAAGTAGGCACTGAGGCAGAAGCTGCTAGGCAGAATAAAAACCAGTGATCAGAATAAAAATCTCTTTGTTGAAATACACAAACAATAACAAGACTCTCCCACGTAAGTGTGGTATTTCTTCTTTTCCTTTTGCAATGTGGGTTCCTGGCAGATTGTAAAGGAAACTGAACTCCACTGTCCCAGTTTTTCAAACTGGAAATAAGATTGTTTCCCAAACTTCAGTTTCTACCCATGAGAACTAAATTTAAGAATCATGCACCAAAAGAGTATATAGACAAACTTTATTACACACTGTTGGTCTTGCATACTTGTTTTTTACTTAAGAAGTTGACACTCTTTTCTTTTTATTTATTTTTTTAAGGCAGGGTCTCACTAGGTAGCGCGAGCTGGCCTTGAACTCACAGTGATCCTCCTGCCTCAGCCTCCCAAGTGCTGGAATTACAGTCATGCACTACCATGCCTGTCTGAAACTCCTCTGCCTAAAGCTCCTGGGAAAAAACTAAAGGACTAGTAAGCAAAACAGCTTAATTGATAAAAAGCCCAGTTTATTAATGACTGCTAAAAATGTAGACGCTAATTTGTTCAGCAGTGTGTTTCAGCTTTGATGTTTAATACAGTCTTCATCATGAAAAATTCATGTGTATACCAGTCTTAACTGTCGTATTTTAGGGGCTTTGAGAGGAAAGAAAATAGAAGAAAAGTATGTATTTGCAGAAAGTGAGTATAATGAACTTCCTCCCTCCCCTCCATGTATTTACTGACAACCAACTGACTGGAGTGATGGTAAAGTAATGTGGTTAGTGAGGAGCGGGGGCAGAATGTGCAGTTTCCTTTCTCTAGTGTTGATTTGTACTCAATGCTGACACCACTCTAGAAGCGACTATTCAAAGGAAGTAAAGGGTGCAGAAGTGGTTATAGTGGTGATTAAGAAAAAGACTAAGGCAATGACTATCACCCGTTCTTTTTATACTAACTAGCAAGTCTTTTTTTCTTTCTAATATTCATGATGAAACAGTACACAGCACAGCGTGATGCTACCACTATATGGTGTCTTATGCAAGTGAATTTCTAGATAGTTTATGACCCGACATAAGTTGAAGTCTGGCATGCCCTCTGTAGTTCTCTTATGACTCACTGAGACTAACTAGAGAACCAGATATGTACGTTCTTAGCAGGTTTGTTCAGTCATGAAATAACACTTATGAAATGAATGCCTGCTTATCACATAAAAGGATCCAACTACCTACTTAACCTGTAAGATTTAGTATGCTAAATTGCATATGTGCTGCAAAGGCTTTCTCTAGGAATTTTAATTGTGTAAAGGCCCACACAACCTTGCCATTCAGGTTTTTTTTAGGACTGATGGGGCGGGGGGCAATTACTACGTGACATTTTACAATTTCAAGGTTTTACTTCTGGTTTTTAGAAATAGAATACAAAAGTGAATAATGAGTGCACTGGAAAACTCCTTCCCATCAGACAAGCCAAATCATCCAATTCCAACAAAAGACCTGGTCAACTAAGTTTTTCCAAGTCAATCAGAAACCGATACCTGGAGAACCCCTTTATTCACGACTTTCAAACTCCTTCTCACCCTCCGGGTGTCTTTCAGAGTAGTCGTGGAGTCTGATAAGCTCAAGGCGGAGACTCAGTCTACCTTCAAGTCGGAGAAGCCCCCCAGCCTCGGAAAAACAGACAGACTCCCGTCCTCACCTATGCCCCTGTCCCTGCAGGCCGCCTCTCTCCAAAGTCCAAGGCTCCGCCACCTGAACCAGGTGAGGCTGCAGTGCCGGTCCTTTTCTTTTCTTTTTTCTTTTTTTTTT
>PVJX010042754.1:0-13987 GCA_004027295.1 Dolichotis patagonum | reverse complement strand
CTTAATACCACTGTTGAGATCTGTGGATTTGATATTGACTCAGTCTAGGGTAATTCTGGAAAAGTATGGGCCTATCAGTTGATTAGTAAATGTAAGACCTGCTAAAATCCCAAGGAGAAACTTAGAGCAAAGTAAGTATTTTGCTTTCTCATATATGAGTATACAAGTTCACTGAATGTAAGTAAAATTATTTTAATAGGCAGTATTTTATCTATAAAGAAACTTAAAGTTTGGTCTACAGATAAATACATAGTTAATAAAGACGACATTCTGCCAACATAAATATATTTTTGGAATAAAAAAAGCTTACAGTGTTTGTGATGATTTGCATCAGTTTAATTAGAATACATCTAAAAACTTCTCTGCCTGAGCTTATAAGATGAATAATTCTAATTAATTGTTGAATTTTGTTGTTGCATAGTTTTTAAAATAGATTTTAATTGGTTTTAAATTGGAAAAAGAACATTTTGATGTTCAGTGATGGAAACTGTCACAATAAAAGTAATAAAGGGTATACTTCATTTGCACTTGTATGAAATTTCATGATTACTCTGATAATAGTTTTTGTAAATAGTTTTTCTTCTAATTCACTTTTTGATTACGTTATTCAAAGTTGTATTCATATTGCTAATGATTATTGTTGGAAATGAGCCCCCAGACTCAATTTGTTAGTGCAGATAATAAAACACTTAGACATTAAGAAATCTTGGCAAGGGAGTTTCCAAAGATGGCGAACCACTAGGTAGCAGGAGAGAGATCCTCTCTGAGAGAGACAGCTTAAATGCCAGAATTTAACACCCTGGAGAGACCCAAACAGAGAGAGATGGACTCTCTCAACCCAGGAAGAAACTAAAGTGCAAAAAACTGCTCAAATATGAGGTCCTGGTGCTACCATTAGTGAAGCTAAGATCAGCAAGCACGGCGACCTCCTCGAGCTGCCTGAATTCCTGCCCGAGAGTGACCTGACCAACCGAACTTGCTGATGTAGCTGGCTTGAGCGGCCGGAGCGCAGAGCTGAACATCCCTGCTTGCAGCTCGCCCAGACCCGGCCCTGCACACGACCCACCCAGAATTTACAACACAGCCATGCTGAAGTCAGAGGTCTGGGAGCCCAGCAGTTCTCAGGGACCAGCATCAACACTCTGTGAGTGATGGGAATAAGACCCTCCCACGGGAAAGGGGAAACTGACTGGAAGACATGTTGGATTTGGGCAGGACAGTCTTAACTCCACAAGGAAGTGGCTTAAGTTGGTTGCTCCCCTCACCAAGTGGATTGGTGGAATCTGCTTGGATTGGGCCGTGCCCCTGGCTGGGACCCAGTGGGTTGCTACAAACTAATTCCCTGAGCACAGCCACACTCTGATGCAGTGAAGGCCTGCAAAGGTTGACTGGCCTGGAGGAGAGGAGCCAGTGCATACTGCGTTTGCGTGAACTTCACTCTCTGATAGTGGCCTGGCAGAGGGCATAAGCCCCTAGCCTGCGTGCTCCAGAGGAGCCTTAACCAACAAGCAAAGGGGCTGGGAATTACACTGTACACTTGTATGGAAGGAACCAAAAACATAATGAGAGGGAGAAATAAGAAAAAAACCCCAGCCCCCAAACCTGAGAACATTGATCCAGGAGAGGCAAATACAAAAGAGATTGAGGGCAGCAAACATGCAACATCAAACACAGCATTAGCAGACATAAAGAGATATCTTCAGGACCTTGTAAGTGGGATCAAAACTGAAATATTAATTCAAATTAAACAAGAGATAAGTAGATTAATAAAAGAAAGGCTGGGCACCTCTCAAGAAGACACAGACAGAAGAATGGAGGAACACAAAAACAGAGAAATGTTTAATGAACAAAACAAGAAAAACCTAGAATTCATGAAGCAGATTCAAAGAGATTATCAGGAAACTAAAGACTCCATAGAAAACTGGCAAAATTTCTTGAAAGAAACCAAAGATAGACTATCAAAAATTGAACACAGGCTTGCAATGTGTGATCATGAAAGGGAAGATCACTTAAAAATAACAAGGGAGCAGGCAGTAACAATTGGAAGGCTAGAGGATGACAAGAGGGTCTATAACTTAAGAATAAAACATGAGAATGAAGAAGCAGGAGTCAAAACAGAGGAACTGCAAAGGCTATTCACAGAAATCATTAAGGAAAATTTCACAAGCATAGAAAAAGGAAATGATATGCAGATGTATGAAGCATACAGAACTCCAGCCTACAACCAAAACAGAGCTACACCTAGACACATAATAATCAAGATTCCAGAAATTCAATATAAGCACAGAATATTAAAAGCCATCAGAGAAAAGAAACAGATCACCTATAAAGGAAAACCCATCAAAATCACGGCACACTTCTTGACACAGACCATCAGGTCAAGAAGAGCTTGGAGTGAAGTAATTCAAGCCCTGAAGGAGAACAACCTCTAGCCCAGATTGATGTATCCTGCAAAACTCTCTCTAGAAATTAATGGAGAAACAAGATGCTTCCATAACAAAGAGGAACTTGGAGAATTTGTGACCACCAGCCCAACCCTACAAAAAAGACTGAAGGACACTTTAGAGAGAGAGAGAACAAGAATATGAGCATTTCAGGAACAATGGCAGAGAGGCTTTAGTGAACAGGGCAGACAGTGAATGGAACAGAAAAATAGACAACCAATGGCAGAAAAACAGAATAGCAGACACAAGACAGAGAAGATTGGCTGTAATCTCTAGTATAGATGGCCTTGAAATATTAACAGAAACACAGGCAGAGTTGATCAGGAGATAGGGTCCATTGAGATGCTCTATATTGGGAGGCAGTGGGACCCAAAGCAAGCAGTGCACCCTATGGGAGTGAAAGGGGAAGAAATGTCTAAAAAAGGAAGGTAGAGGATATTGTTAATTGGGTAACAAGATTTAAAATTTACATTATTCTCATCACTCTGCTTGGATGGATTACGTGCTGTTCCAATTTGTCTACTTACACTAGATTTGAGGACATGGTCAGCTATCCCAAAAATAAGAGGACATATTATGGTGATCATCCCTAATTTCCTATCAACTTAATCTGAAGCTCTTTATAACTTATACTGTCTTATTATGACTGATCTTATTTGAATCTGGTTTGTTAGATTGCTGTTTTGTATTGACTGATTTTATTTAAATCTGTTATGATTGATAGCATCAAGTCTAAGAGTATAGGCAACTACACCGAAGATGACAAGATTCATTAAGATACCCACTCTGGTTTGATTATTACTTGCTTTTGAAGTCTTATAATGTCTCCAATGCTTTGTTTTTATTAATGTTGTTATATACTGCTGAGACATCATGGTAAGCATTGTAGATCACCTTGTATTGTGGTTATATATGACTTTTTTGCTTCATGCTTTTCTAGAAATTGTTTTGTTTTTCCTTGCTTTGTTTTGTTTTTACCTCTAATACAGAAAGGATAGATATACATTTAGAGACTCATGCATATATAGAGCTTATAAACAGTTTACAAGAACCAACTATATAACACATATTGAAATGAACAACTACTTTGAAGAAAAAGAGACACTGCAGTACTCAGTGCTGATTCCATGATGTCATGATGTATAATCCAGCAAAATTATCATTCTTCGTTCAAAGTGATTTTAGCTTGTTTTTGTTTAAGTTCAACACACATGAAAGTATGGACAGCTGTTTTTAGGAGAATAAGAGACACTATGACAGTCATTCTTAGCTTCCCTATTGTCTGGTGTTGAAGACCTGAAATGCCCTCCTCGTCCTGCTCAGATCAATTCCGTACTAGGTTGTTTCATGTGAATTCCCTGTATGTGACAATATGGACAACTATTTGGAAGAAAACAAGAGTTAATAAAATAGAGAGTGAATATCTCGAATTGTCTAGTTTTGGAATTTTTGTCCCTTACATTGCTTTCTTGTGATGCGCTTTGTTCTGTTTTGTTGTGTTTAATTTTACCCTTTTGATATAATTGAATGTATATTTGAGTGGGTAAAATGGATGACTATATTGCTGTTTTTTTGGTCAGATAGTGGAACAGAACTGTTAACAGACTCACTGTTTGAATGTCTACTTTACATGTTTTAACTTTATAATTTGAACAACTATTTCCAAGAAGTCAGTATGTAATTTGTCAAGTAATAATCTCTTAGGATTTTTTGTTGTTGTTCTTTTCCTTTTTTCCTTGGAATTCTGTATTGTTGCTACCCTTTATTCTTATTTGTTTTGTTTTCTTTCTTCTCTTTAAATAAAATAAAAAAAGAAAAAAAAAGAAATCTTGGCAAGGCATTTTGCTTCTGCAAAAGGGCTCATGCCTGAGGTAGCAGGCATGCAAGACAAAGGAGGCTTGTGCCTTTTATACCTAATGCAGGAGAACCAGCTAACTTTTAAATTTGAAGACTTATGGCCTGTTGTGGCTGGCTAATTCGAGTGGCACATGGCGGGGAGCGGGTTGTTGAGTCAGTTAGAGAAGGAGTATGGGGCTTGGAATAAAAAGTCCTTGGTTCTTATCCTGGGAACCAGCTATCTTCTGGAGAAAATTATATAGTCCCCATTTCTCAGAGCTCAGGATATCAACAAAAAGGGGATGTTGGATAGTGAGTTGATGGCCGGTCATTTAAACTGAAAAGGGAGTTGCTTTGGCCTTATATTTTGACAGAAAAGACAAAAGACAAAACCTATTTCTCACAATTTCCCCGCTCTCATATCCCCATATTCTTTACTTTAAACTTTGTGAGCAGAAGTTCAGTCTTTCTGTTGTTCCTTTTCTTTAGAAGCATGTTAGCTGGATAAGGTGGGTTCCTCTCTGCTTGGCTGTTCGGACTGTAGTTTTGGTAGTCAGGAGCATGGGGAAGCATCCCCACCAGGCTCGTCTGAGTTCCTTCACCAGGCTGGCGTGGATGAACCAGAAAATCAGCTGGGGGTGTTTGAGCTAGAAGTCCATTTTGTCTGAGGGAAAGATAAGCCAAGCATACAATCTTGTCACTGGGCAAGAAAAAACAAACCAACAAATAACAAACAAACAAACACTTTCAAGCACATATGACCAAAGCATGACCACTAGAATGGAAAGCAGGTTGAGGAAGAATTCATATTTAGATATTGTGTTTAAGGAACTGGAATAGAAATTGTAGCCAGTTGACTCTTAGACCTGTTTACAAGTGTAGCCACTTGTAAAGTTGTGAAAAGCCCTTGATTTTCTCCTTGTACCTGTCACAGCAGTTAGTGATTCAAGCTCCTTTTTGATGTTTTATTTATTTTATCATTACTGTAATACATCTGTGGTTATTCCTTTTTTGCTGGGTGTCCAAGACCAAGTTAAAGTGAGTCCAGTATTAATTAAAATTAATATTTATGTCAAATGTCAAGGTCAGTTAAGGCATTTTGCAGTTGTGGGAGCATGTGTAAAGCCTCTCATGTGTGTCATTGTTGACAGCCAGGATGGGTCGCAGTCTTGCTTGACTATGTAGCTTCCTTTGGACACACAAGAGACCTTACTTCCTTTGTAGCCCTCCTTTTTGGTACATTGTGTGACTCTTGTATTCTGTTACCCAACATTTCCTTGTTGGGTAACTCATGAAAGCTGTAGGATCCGGAAGAAAAGTCCCTTTATACCCTGAGTCCTTACTGACCTTGCATGTTCAGGGCCAGAATATTGACTGTCCTCTTAGCCCAGTTACCATCTTAGCTTTGGTCACCAAGCCTCAGTCTGCAACACCAGGGGATCAAGTATCTTTTCTAGAGATTATCTTGAAATATATAGTATGAGCAGGGAACTATTAATTTTACCATTTATGGTTGTCTTAGAAGTTGAGTCGCTGCAGGATATTAACATACAGCATTTATAAGGTTATTATAGAGAAAACATTATATTAAGAACATATAGCACATTATCATAACAACCATGATGAAATCATGATATTAGAATCATTAGGTTTGTTATTAACTCTGAAGCATTTAAATTTTTATCTTGGTATAAAATAACTTTTCAATCAGTTATCATTATCTAGTTACAAGATATTAAATGACAGAAACTTCTACCTAATTTGTCATTTTTAAAGCACTTTTTGTTACCAGAGGGATTTTTAAGTAGAACGTATTTTATGGATTACTAAAGTATAATCTTCAATTATTATAATGACATTGTCTAGGCTATATAAAGTATAGGCACATTATGAAAACACAATTATATAACAATCACATAGATATAAAACTAACAAAGTCCCTCACCACCAACAATTGTACTTTGGAGTCATCAGTATGACAAGATGCTTTTCCCAGTCCTGTATCTTAAAAGACCTATATACACTTTGGAAAACACAAATGTATTTAACAGACCATGAGGTTAGCAGTAATTGGTATCACAGCTATATCAAAATCTTAAAACCTCATTGTTTGAGACATAGAGAGTCTAACCTTTTACTTATAAGCAACTTAAGCATATTTTGATAATTTATTTAGTAACTACTGTGGTGTGGTATCATAAGACCCTGGGAAAACTGCACAAACTACCCATCAGTAAAGAAACCGGACAAATTTTGTCTAGGCAGCTTTAATTTTTTAATCACAAGGAAGAGTCTCATTTAAAAGTTTTCCAAGTTTAAGGAGTCTCTACTTATTTACTCTAACAGTTGTTATGACTCATTAAAACAGTTAATATTTTAAGCCATACATATTATCTTTGATCAAGAAAAATGCTTAAGTTATTGTACCCTGACAATAATAGACATTGCATTTATAAAGCTAATTTTGACCATTATCTCAGTTATCAAATAACCTGGTTAGAAACATGTCAGCAATCTTTAAAATGTCTTTGTTTCCATCAACTGATTTAAATTAGTCTACTGTTAATCTACATGAACCATATAAAAACATACACAGTTAAAATCATATATAATATTCTCGTCCTCAAACTTTAAAGTTTTAATTTTTAAGTCTTATGTGAGTTACAAGAAAAATCAAGGGGTTGAGGAAAGAGCTTTAAGACTTTGTCTTTCTATCTTTTTAAAAAATTTACCTTTGAGAAAGAAATACACTTTTAACTTACCTAGAGATTCCATTTCCAGGAAAGCAGAGGCATGCACTTTTCCCTTCCTCCCCCATGGTGCAGGCACTGGACTTTTTTACTCATTAGCTCACTACAATCTTGGTAACCAACAGAAAAAGTTAAAAGGCCTTGAGTTGCCCCCTTTTTACATTTACCACAGCTTGTGATTTACAGCATGATTTTGGTTATATTTTTCCTTTGGGTGTTAAAGACCAAGTCAGACAGAGAGGAGTGCTGAGGCCTGGGCAGGAGTGACTGGCGAGAGTGACACCATATGCCCCCTAGTTCTTCTGAGCAGCAAGGAGCTTTTAGGAGGAACAGCCTGGGCTCCACCAAACCAACAATCAAATGCACACATTTGTTTTGATAAACAACATCCTTCACAATCTTGTCCTTGGCATAGTTCAACTTCCCAGTTCTGCCATTATCTCTTAGTCTTTCTAGTAGAGCCAAAGCTTCTCATACCTTTCATACTTACAGCCATCTTTATGATTTTTCTCTATCCTGTCAGGTTTTTTTGGTGTCAGGACTCAAACTCATGACTTGTTCCACTAAGTTATGTCCCCAGCTCATCCTGTCATTTTTTAAAACAAACTTGGTTGTGGCTGCTTCTCTCTCTCTTCCACTCATGAGTTGTCATACCAAATCTTTAGCACCAGTCTGAGGAGACTACCAGGGATATTTTGCTCCTTGAGCTCCATGATTTCCTCACTGTCTTGACTGGGAGGCATATTTATTTTCCATTCTCTTTGTCCCGAAGCCTGATGCTTACTCTCCAGTATGTGCCAAAGTATCTCACCTTCTGTTATTTTTGATTTTACCTGAAATCACCAGTCTCACTGGTGACCCTCCGGACCTTATCTGAGTTGGTGCTGACTGCACCTGAGTTCGTAGAATAGGGATAGAATAACTCCAACCACCATAACAGTACTCAGAGATTTTCTTGCCTAGGTTCATGCATCAAGTTGTCTGGTCACCACTGTTTCTTGCCTATGGGCCGCTTTCAGCACTATCAAGAGATCTTTGCTGGATCCAGATGTCTTGGACATGGGTTCTCATCCTGGGGCCCACTGCAACAAGGTAGTGGGATGCCTCTCCTTCTAGTGAGAGTTCCCCTGTCTCAGAGACCCTTGGGCCCCATGTTAGGCACCAAAATTGTTGGAAATAAGCCCTCCAGGCTCAATTTGTTGGTGTAGATAATAAAGCATTTGGACATCAAGAATTCTTGACAAGGCACTTGCAGAAAGACACAAGCATGAAGGACAAAGGAGCATTGACCTCTTAATCCCTAATGCAGGGGGATTTAAATTCATTGGCTGAATTCAAAGCCTTACATCTATCCCAGCTGACTAACTCAGGGGGTGCAGCCATGGGAATTGGTGCATTGCTAAGATGGAGAGGTGACATGGAGTTTGGAACAAAAAGTCCTTGATTCTTACCTTAGGTACTGCCTGTGAACAGGGAGTTAGAGAGGAAATAGATGTCCAGGTCCTTTAAGCCCAAAATGGAATTGCTTTGGCCCTATGCTTTTACAGAGAAGACAAAGCCTATTTCTCACATTATGGCAGGCTAATTGCTAGCTTGTTTTGCATTTTTATTGCGTCTTTAACAATGGATTTACTTTAAGTTTTAATATTTTTCAGAGTAACAGAAACAGGACACAACTACCATATATTATAAAGATTGTTTTAGTTTAGAAAACTGTATCATCTACTATATGAAAATTAGTAACCTGATTATTTTAGGAATTACTGCTAAAGATCAAGGCAGGACCTTGATCAGTGGAAGCCTGAATCAGGCAAAGAAGCTTCATTTTATCTCTTCATGCCAGATGGATGGCACCACGATGCAAAAGTTCATGAAGCCTCCTTGAGATATCTTGTCAGATTTTACCATCTGTTCTTCCTGCCAAGTGCTCGGCATCTCAGAAGTGCAAACTGTGTTTGCCTCGTTTCCTTCTCCACTTTGCTCAAATTCTATCATTCGCACATCTCCACCATTTCATTCCACAGGACATTGGTAGCATGGAAGCTTTTGTGATTTCTGATGAAACAACCCAAAAGACTTGGTATTAGGACCTGCCCTACACACATGGCTTGAAGGGGTTGGGGGCCTGTGGTTTCATGCAGATGGTTGATCACTGCGGCTGCTAAGTAGCTTGGTGACAACTTTGGCATCCCAGTTCCAAGGACTCATATTGGCATGGAAGTGCAACCAAGAAGAGGCAGGTGGAAATACAAAAGTGTTAAGATGCATAAGAGGAGCTTGAAAGGTATGGGGATGATGACAGTATTAATAAAATTGGAGGAGGCTGGTTTTCACTGACAACATTTTGAGCTTTGAAGAAAGATGAGGACACATTCAGGACATCCAAAATGAGCTCTGACATATTATGTGGAGCTTATGTATTAATCAAGTTCTCCAGAGACTTAGTGGTGTGTGTACAAATGTGTACATGCAGATGCTAAAACTTTATTGGGATTTACAAGAAAGCATTAGCACATGTGACTATGGAGGCCACGAAGTTGCCCAATTTTCTCTCTAGAAGTTGGAGACCCAGGGAAGCCAGAACTGTCTGAAGACTTGAGAGGTAGAGATGTGATGGTTTAGATGCTGCTCCAGGTCTGAATATGAAGGGTCAGGACCACCAAGGCAGGAGAAAATTGGTGCTGAAGCCTAAATAGACAAAGAAAGTGTCAGAACCAGACAGTGGTGATACAGCTTTTGGAATTATCAGACAGGAAACGTAAGATAACTGTGATGTGTTATTGAAAAAAGTAGACAACATGCATGAACAAATGAATAATTCAAACAAAGCAATGGAAACTCCAAGGGATCATGAAAAAGAAATGCTAGAAATAAAAACCATTGAAGTAGAATTGAATACTGTAGATAGGTTCATTAGGAGATCAAATACAGGACAGGGGAAAATCCAAGGACTCCTGAGACATTCAGTAGAGACTTCTCACACTGAAATACAAGGTGAAAAAAAGCAAGAAGAAGCAGACAAGAACCCAGAACTCTGAGATAAATTCCAAATCATAACATGCATAATTGCAATGCTAGAGAGAATGGAACAGAATAAATCTTTGAAACAATGGTAGTCAAGAATGCTTTAAAGTGGATAGATAACAAATGTCAAATCTAGAACCAGAAATCTAAAAATAGAAGAATAAATATCTTTTCCATTTCCAAATAAAACTTAAAAAGCAAAAATTGTATGTAGAGAGGTTGGTGCATAGCAGAAAATCTAAGCAAGAAAATCCTGAAAATATCCATGAGGGTATAAGGGAAATAAAGCCTGCTTTATAGGAAAAGAATGAGAAATTCATGAAAATTATTACCAGAAATCATACAAGCAAGAAAGGAATGAAATGATATATTTAAATTATTACCTGAACAAAACAAAACAAAACAAAACAAAACAAAACAAAACTGTAAACTGGACTTCCATATTCAATAAAATTATCTTAAAAGGAGAAATGAGTACTTTTGGAGATAAAAACACAGGTGTTTAATTGTTTATAATAAAAAAGTAAAACAGAAAATGAAATAGGCCAAAATTGACTTTATGTTAAAAAAAAAAAGAACTTTGGAGAAGGAGCAAATGAAGACAAAGGGAAATCTTTTATTTCTTTTAATAAAAGACAAGAACCCAGATAAAATAAATAAAATATTTATCTTATTCCTCACTTATCTGAAAGATAGGTATTTAATGATAGTGACAATACATACAGTAATTTGAGAATCTAGACAAATGACACAAATATCAGGAGTGACACAGGGATGAGAAGGAGTGACTGGGAATATTCCATAATAGCAACATCCCACATGAGATAATCATGTTATTTGAAGCTGGTCACAGATGAGTTTAAAACATATATTAGAAATTCTTAAATTACCATTAAGAAAAAATTTTACAGATAATTGATATGTAAAGAGAGAGCAATTTTTGCTTTGGCAGCATATATACTAAAAGAGAGGACATATAATAAAATAATAAAATGCTGCAATGAAAATCAGAAAATGAGATGAAACTGGATAGGAATAAAACTGCGATGAATAGAAAATAGTTACAGATATGGTTGATACTAACTGATAATATATCAGTCATTATCTTGAATAGTAATGATCTCAATGCATTATGAAGTACACAGAATAACAGGTTAGAACTAACAAAAACAGCAAATTGTCTGATGTCCACAAGAAGCTCACTTGAAAGACCAAGATAAATTAAAAATAAAGTAATGGACAGCATTATGTTATGCTAATACTAATTTTGAAAAGCTGAATATCACTTTCAGTCAGACCAAAAACAAGAGAAAATAACTGGGATAAGTGAGGCACTGAATAAAGAGAAAAGGGCCATTTTTCAAAGAAGCCATAGCAATCTGTTTTACACACCTTATGAAGTACCAAGGTGTGTGATGAAAGATGAGAAATTCAGAGGAGACACAGATGACCCTGCAATTAGTGCTAGAGACACCAACACTCCATGTTCTGTGCTTCATAGGTGAAGTAGGCAGAAAACTAGAAAGAGTACAGTTGACCTGACCCATGTCATAGGCTGAGATTTCTAGAGGAGCTCATCCAGCAACCGTAGAATGCGAAACTCAAGTTTTTAGTGAGCATTCACAAAGATGAGGAAAATGAGGGAGGTAGGAATGGCAAGAAGCGTGTTCCTGGGCATCAATAGAGACAAAGAAATCCGTAACAGAAAGATAATTGGAAACTCTCCAAGCATTCAGGACACTCCAAAATGACATGTAGGTTGAATAAGATATTTAAAAGAAACATGAAAAACAACTAGTCAAAATTTGTGAGATGTGTTAAAAGTAGTGCATAGAGGGGAGTTTATAACATAAGATGCATATGTTAGATAATAAAAAAAAAGATTTACAGTATGTACACAGATCAAATCCTCATGTTGCATACCTAGGATATATACAATCTTTACTTGTCAAGTAGATATCATAAAATGTAGAAGTAGAAAGATCTAAAATCAATATTTTACCTTAAGGATATTAAAGATGAGTAACTAAAGCCTGAAGCATGTGGAAGAAAGAAAACAGTAAGAAATGAAATCAGCAAAACCCAAAACTGATCTTTGAAAGGCCAAAATTGAAAATCAGCCAGACTGACCAAGAGAGAAATCCCAATTACGGATGTCAGAAGTGCATGGGATTTCATCACCACTGGTCCTCTGGATACTTATCAGAAAATAAAGGAATACTGTGAGCATCTCTAAGCCCAGAACTTTCACCACTTAGACAAAATACATAAATCCCTCAAAAGACACAAGTACTAAAATTCACACAAAGAGAAATTGTTCCTCTAGTGAGTCCTTAACAGTGTGTGGTATTGTACCCCAGAGAGAAGGGCTAGCCCTGCACACTGGTCCTACAAACATAAGCCTGGTGGTAAACAAGGCTTTGGAAATACGCTCGAGATGAAGTCATTAGAGTTGGCTTTCATCCACAAGACTGATGTCCTTATAAAGTAGGGACGAGGAGCAGCTGACACACACAGAGGTTTAGAAAGCCAAGAAGGAACCGACAGGGAGGCAGCCAGGGACAGTCAGGTGCAGAGACTAGGGTGATGCAGCCACAACCTGGGGACCTGAACACGGGAAGTGGCCAACCTGGATCTCTTTTAGACACTTCAGGGAGAGCAAGATCCCGTCACACCTGGACTTCAGAATTCTAATCTGCGAATTGCAAGAGAGACATTTGTGTTGCTTGAAGCCCCCAGCTTGTGGCACTTTGCTATGGCAACCCTAGGAAATGAATGCAGGTACAGACCTACTTTAAAATTTAATTGCTAACTACTGACTTTTCCCAGATGAAAACAGCAGACACAGATGATTCTACTGCTGAATTTGATCTTAAAATTCAGACAGAAGTGATTCAAATCTGCAAAGTGCCTCAGAATATGAGAGAGATAAGCGTTGTTCCTAATATGTATTACTCCTAATACACACTCTGCTCCTGTCAATACTCTATTATAAAAGCTATTGTAAATAGATGATAAACTCCACAGTGCATCTCATGCTGTAGACATGCAGTTCCTCGGTGAATTACCAGCACGTCTGACCTAACGCTGTGTAAAAGCATTATATGCAACCATGTGTGCGTCATCCCAGCCACGCAGGGCTGGAGCAGGACAGACAGCCATCGTGCAGGATCCGCAGCGTTAGCAGCCTGAAGAAGAGACTCCTGTGAGTGCATAAACGGGTGCACTGGATTGTTTTGACAAAACCTAATACAGGACAGTGATAGAAACCTCCTAAAACTAGAAAGAAGAAGGAATTCCCTCCATGTGACACAGAACACGGACAAGAGCGCCTGGAGCTGACGAACAGCCTGCGCTGTTTCGTGGCAGGAAGGACACGTCTTTCTCAGGGGAAGCACAGGGCGCCTTTGTGTTCTCATAGTCGATCACAGACCTGACACCTTCCCCAAATACCAACTCCCAAGGATTATGGATCTAAGTGTGAGAGGTAAGGCCAGAAAGCTTTGAGAAACAACCTAGGAGAAATCGGGGCTGCTTTCATTGTGCTGATGAGTTTTTAGAAAAAAGCGTAAAAGGTGCAATCCATTTAGAAATTAGTATGTTGGACCTTATTAGAATTTAGAGAGAACTTCTGTGAAAGATGCTGTTGGGAACATTGGAAGATAAGCTATGGAGAGGAATAAAACGTTTACAAAACGCGTAACTGACAGAAGGTTTAAAGCCATCATACACAAAGGGCCTTTAAAAGTCAGCATAGAGAACAAATCCCAAATTAAAGTAAAAGTCTGAATGGACACTCTTCCAGACAAGATGGACAAGAGGTCCATTTGCTTATAAACAAATGGAGGAATGCCAACATCCTCCTCACTGGACAGTGGGAAATTAGGGCAAAAATGGGACATCACCTCATTACTGTTAGCATCAGGAAAACCT
>PVJX010042753.1:0-14002 GCA_004027295.1 Dolichotis patagonum | reverse complement strand
ACTTGTTGAATAGGATATTTTCCCTCCAGCATATGGTTTTGGACACTTTGTCAAAGATCAAATAGCTGAATATGTCCAGTGATGTTTCTTTGTGTTTTCATTCTGTTTTATTGTTCCATACATCTTTTTTTTTACTGTCATACTGTTTGTATGACTATCTTTTTAGTATAGTTTGAAGTCAGGCATTGTGATGCCTCTTACTTTCCCCTTGTTTTCCAAAATTGCTTTTGCTATTTGGGTCTCTTCTACTTCACATGAATTACACAACTGTTTTCTTTACGTTAGTAGAACACTATTGGTATTTGATTGGGACTGCATTGAATCTGTAAAGCAGTTCTGGTAGTGTGGCGACTTGAAAATATTTGTTCTGCCTTTCCAGGAGCAAAGGACATCTTTCCATTTTCTGACATCCTTTTTACTCTCCTTTTTTCAGAGCACTGTAGTTTCTTTGTAGGGTTCCTTCACTTCCTTGGTTAGGTTAATTCAGAGGTACTTCATTTATCTTGAAGTTCTTGTGTTTTCTCCTCATCCTGTTTATTACATTCTAACTATTTTTGTGTGTTGATCTTACATCCTGCAACATTGCTGTTATGGTTTATGTCTCATGCAGTCATGGGGTCTGGGCTTTTCAGAGGTGGCTGAATCTAGTTTATGACTGATCAATTATTCAATGCTGGGGTTAAAGGTTTGGGTGCTACAATTACCCTATGTTGGGTGACCTGAATACATATAAGCTACAGAAAGAAACTTGTGCCCTGTCTCTACATTGTTTTTGGTCTGAGACCTCTACATATTAATAGATGAATAAGCTTTGCCTTCTGTTAATTTGGGTGTCTGGTATTGTGTTCAAGCAATGAGAAATGTAAGTAAGACAATTGCTGAAACTGTTAATTCTAAGATTTTTTTGATGGACCTCTTTTTGTTTGCTGTGTAGAACACCAAGTCATCTTCAAATAGTGATCATCAGTTCTTCTTTGCCTTTATGCATTACTTTTTTCTTTCTTTCTTGCCTCATTGCTCTGGCTAATATTTCAAGTACTGTGTGAGGTCATAGGTATTGGAAAGGATTTTCTAAATAGAACCACAATTGCAGAAGAAGTAACAGCAAGAATCAACAAATGGGATTATGTCAAATCAAAAGGTATTTGAGCTGGACATGGTGGTGCATGCTTGTGATCCCAGTATTGGGAGGTTGAAACAGGAAGTTTGCTGTGAGTTCAAGTCTATCCTGGGCTACATTTTGAGTTCCAGTGCAGCCTGAACTACATAGTGAGACTTCACTTCAAAAAATACAGCAAAAGAATCAAGTAGTAGGGGAAGGGCTGACCTACACAATGGGAATATTTTATTCCCACCTATTCCTCAGAGAAAGTACTAATATCTAGAGTAAAGAATACAACAAAATTAGACCACTCAAAATAAAATATTCAGTCAAGAAATGGCCAAGAAAAATGAACAAATGACCAATGTACATAAAAAATGTCCAACATCTTTGGCCTCTATGGAATGCAAATTAGAAGAATACTAAGATTCTACCATACTCCAGAGAGAATGGCCATGACCAAGAAATAAAGGAAAACATGGTGGTGAGGCTGTGGTGAAAAAGAAACCTTCTTAACTTGTTAGTGGGAATGTGAACTAATATCAACCTCAAAGAACTAAACCTGGAAATTTTGTATGACCCAGGTATCCTGCTTCTTGTTAATTTCTCCAAAGAGCTCAAGACATCATATTACAGCAGTACATGTACACCAATGTTCACAGTAGCACAATTCATAATAGCTAAATCCTGAAAGCAACCTGTATACCCATCAACAGACAACTGGATAAAGAAAACATGGTATCTATACATAATGGAATACTATTTGGTTATCAAGAAGGGCAAATCCGAAATATTTATAGGATAATATTTCCTTTTTTATTTGAAAGAGAATAAAACAAAAGGGGACAGTACAGAGCAGATCAGAACAGGACAACATAGGCAACACAGTACTTTACATTAAGTCAACTGGACATTAACAGTAGCTAACACCATAGCTCTTACTCTGCTATAGTTGAGCATAGTTTCAAATACAATAATATCAAACATAACACAATAGTATAAAGCCATGCATAGACTGAAAGAATTACAGGGCTTTCTGAACCGAATAACAGAAAATGATCAATGGATACTATAATATCTCATTTTGAACTATCACACATATTCAAATTCCAATAAGATACAAGTTGATCCTTAGTACCAATGGTAGTAGAACAAAAAAAGCATGGTAGGACTTCTAAGAAGGATGATATTAAATTAGCAATAGCTGTCATAATGTTTTGTTTTCTTCAAAGCAGCTATTCATATTATCAAGTATGATATAGTAAAACAAAACAGGATAACACCATTCCAACTGATGATTTAAAGCTTTGAAAGACTTCTCAGCTGTGAGATGGGGACTCATGCTTACCATAAAGTCTTATATACTCTTATCAAATCTCATATTAGGGAGACTATATGGTATTTACCCTTGTGAGTTTGGTTTATTTCACTTAAGAGAATGGTCTCAAGTCATGTCCAATTATTTATAAAAATCTCGATGTGATCATTCTTTATAGCTGAGTAGTACTCCATTGTACAAAAATGCCACAACTTTTTTATCCATTCCTCAGTTGATGGGCACTTAGGTTGTTTCCAAGATCTGGCTATTACAAATTGTGCTGCTATAAACATGGGTGCACATATATCACTGTGGTATGATGTCTTCCGTTCTTCTCGGAATATGCCTAGAAGCAGGATAGCTGGGTCAAATGGGACTTCCATACCCATCGTTTAGAGGAATCTGCAGAGTGACCTCCACAGTGGTTGCACCAGTCTACACTCCCACCAACAGTGTAGAAGAGTTCCTTTTTCCCCACATCCTCTCCAACTCTTGTTGTTGGTAGTGTTTTCTATCTTGGCCATTCTTTCTGGACTGAGATGGAATCTCAGTGTGGTTTTAATTTGCTTTTCTCTCATGACTAATGATGATGAACATTTTTTCATGTATTTATTTGCCATTCGTATTTCTTCATCTGAGAACTGTGTATTCATTTCAGATGCCCATTTTTGGATTGGGTCTTTGAATTTCGAGGGTCTGATTTTTTAAATTCTTTATAAGTTCTAGACAAAAGTCCTTTGTCTGAGGCGCTGTCCATGAAGATTTTTTCCCAATTTGTGGGTTTTCTTTTCACTCTGCTGGAAACCTCTTTGGACATGCAAAAACTCTTTAATAAGATGTGGTCCCAGTTATTGATTCTGGGAAGTACTTCCATTTACTGTGGTTCTTGTTCATGAATTCTCTTCCTACCCCTATTTCTTTGAGGTTTTTACCTAGTTTGTCTTCCAGCAGTTTTAGTGTTTCTGTTTTAATATTTAGATCTTTGATCCATTTCCATTTTAGTTTAGTGTATGGTGATAGACATGGGTCTAGTTTTAGTCTTCTGCATATGGACAGCCAATTTTTCCAGCACCATTTGTTAAAGGGACTGTCATTCTTCCAGCGAGCATGTTTGGCCCCTTTATCAAAGATAAGGTGGTTGTGTGAGTTTGCAGTTGTGGTTGTATCTTCCAGTCTATTCCACTGATCCACGGATCTGTTTCTATTCCAGTACCATACTGACTTTATCACTGTAGCTTTGTAGTATAATTTTAAGTCAGGGATTGTGATGCTTCCTCCCTTGCCTTTGTTGCTTACAACTGCCTTTGCTATTCTAGGTCTCTTGTGGTTTCAGATGAATTTTAGGAGTGATTTCTCTAGATCTATGAGGTATGATAGTGGCATTTTGATTGGGATGGCATTGAATCTGTATAGTAATTTTGGGAGAATGGACATTTTTACAATGTTTGTTCTTCCTATACATGAACAGTGGATGTCTTTTCATTTTCTGAGGCCTTTTTTGATTTCCTTTTTCAGGGTATTATAATTTTTACTGTATAGCTCTTTTACTTCTTTTGTGATATTAATTCCTAAGTATTTCATTTGTTTGGATGCTTGTGTAAAGGGTGTAGTTTCTCTTATTGCTCTCTCAGTACTTGTGTTGTTAGTGTATAGAAATGCTATTGATTTCCGTGCATTTACTTTGCATCTGGTTACCTTGCTGAATTTGTTAATTATATCTACGAGCCTTTCAACAGAGTTTTGCGGGTCTTCCATGTAAAGTATCATGTCATATGCAAATAATGATAATTTAACTTCCTCCTTTCCTATCTTTACTCCTTTTATTTCTCTTTCCTGTCTTATTGCTCTGGCTAGTATTTCCAGTACTATGTTGAATAGCAGTGGTGATAATGGATATCCTTGTCTTATGCCTGATTTTAAGGTAAAGGCTTTCAGTTTTTGACCATTCAATATGATGCTGGCTGTTGGTTTGTCATAGATGGCCTTTACCATATTGAGATAAAGACCATCTATTCCAATTCTCTGTAAGGTTCTTATCATGAATGAGGGTTGGACTTTATCAAAAGCTTTTTCTGCATCTATAGAGATGATCATGTGGTTCTTGCATTTGGCTCTATTGATATGGTGGATTACATTTATTGTTTTGCATATATTGAACCATCCCTGCATTCCTGGGATGAATCCTACTTGGTCATGGTGTATAATCTTCTTGATGATTTGCTGCATCCTGTTTGCCAATATTTTATTGAGAATTTGTGCATCTATGTTCATTAGGGAGATTGGCCTATAGTTCTGTTTTTTCATTGAATCTTTCTCTGGTTTTGGTACTAGAGTGATATTTGCTTCCAGGAATGATTTAGGCAGAATTGCTTCCCTTTCTATTTCATTGAAGAGTTTCAGGAGTGTTGGAGTTAAGTCTTCTTTGTATTTCTTATATTATACTGCAGTGAATCCATCTGGGCCTGGACTCTTCTTTGTAGGCAAGGACTTAATTACATTTTCAATTTCAGTAAGAGAATTTGGGCTAATCAGCAGTTTTCGTCTTGCTGATCCAGCTTTGGTTGTTCATATGTATTTAGGAATTTGTCTGTTTCTTCAGTGTTATCGACCTATGAGAGTAGAGGTTTTCAAAGTAGGTGTTGATGATCTTCTGTATTTCCACTGAGTCTGAAGTAATTTCACCTTTTTCATTTCTTATTGCATGAATTTCAGTTTTTTCTTTCCTTTTTTAAATAAGGTTGTCCAGGGGCTTATCAATTTTATTTATTCTTTCAAAGAACCAACTCTTTGATTCATTGATCCTTTGTACTGCTTTCTTAGTCTCTATTGCATTAATTTCTGCTCTAATCTTTAGAATTTCCTCCCTTCTTTTGGCTTTGAGCTTGGCTTGCTCTTCTTGTTCTAGATGTGTGAGTTGTAGCATCAGCTTGTTTATTTGTGTTCATTCTGTCTTCCTGATGTGGGAACTCAATGCAATAAATTTTCCTCTGAGGACTGCTTTCATTGCATCCCAAAAAGTCTGGTAATTTGTGTCTGTATTTTCATTGACTTGTAAATATTGTTTAATTTCTTCTTTAATTTCCTCTGTGACTCACTGAGTGCTCAGGAGTGTATTATTCAGTTTCCATGTGTTTGCAGTTTTTTTGCAATTTCTTTTATTATTAATTTCTAGATTCACAGCACTATGATCCGATAACATGCATGGGATAATTTCAATTCTTTTGCATTTACTTAAATATGTCCTGTGGGCTAGTATATGGTCTATTTTAGAGAATGTCCCATGTACTGCTGAGAAGAAGGTGTATTCTGATGTTGTTGGATGGAACACGCTGTATACATGTATCAATTCCATTTGTTCACAGGTGTGATTCAGTTTTGTTATGTCTTTGCTGATTTTCTGTCTAGTTGATCTGTCCCTTTGTGTCAATGGTGTGTTAAATTCTCCTGTTATAATTGTATTATTGCTGATTTGATTTTTCATTTCTGTTAGTATTTGCTTTATACAGGTGTGTGCTCTGGAATTTGGTGCATATATATTTAAGATTGTTATCTCTTCCTCTTGAAGTTTTCCCCTAACTAGTATGCAGTGACCTTCTTTATCTCTTTGGATCATTCTTGGTTTGAAATTCACATTATCTGCAAACAGGATTGCCACTCCTGCTTTTTTTTGGGTTCCTGTTGCATGAAGTATTGTTTTCCATCCACTGACTTTCAGTCTATGAGTGTCCTTTTGGGTTAGATGACTTTCTTGTAGACAACATATGGTTGGGTGTTGTTTCTTGATCCATTCTGCCAGTCTGTTTCTTTTGATTGGCGAGTTGAGGCCATTTACATTAATAGTTGTAACTGTTATATATTGGTTTGTTGTTGACATGTTATCTTTCTGCTGTTGTGTCTTTAGCTTTCCATTCTGTTTAAGTGTCTGCCTTGCTTGGTGGTTTTCTCCCGTGTGTATCTAGAATGTCTTTCAGTATTCTTTATAGGTTTTGTTTGATGTTCATGAAGTTCTTCAGCTGTTCTTTGTCATGGAAGTATCTTATTTGTCCATCCGTTTTGAAGGACAGTTTTGCCGTGTATGTCAGTCTGGGTTGGAAGTGGTTTTCCTTTAGGATCTGAAATACTTCACTCCATGCTCTTCTTGATTTCATTGTTTGTGTTGAGAAGTCTGCCGTGATTCTGATAGGTTTTCCTTTGTAGGTGATCTCTCTTTTCTCTCTAACAGTTTTTAATATTCTATTCTTATGTTGTATTTCTGGGATGGTGATTATTATGTGTCTGGGTGTAGTTTTATTTTGGTTATGGGTGTTTGGAGTTCTATATGCTTCACTTATCCAGATGTCTGTGTCTCTTCTCATGTTTGGGAAGTTTTCAGCTATTATTTCTGTAAATATCCTCTTGATATCATTTGGGCTGTCCCCTTCTTTTTCATTTATCCCTATTAATCTTATGTTATTTTTCTTTGCATCATCTTGCAGTTGTTGAATTTTTATTTCCTGATTCTTTGTTATTTTTAAAAAATCTTGTCTTTCCTGCTCACTGGCTGCAATCTTATCTTCGAGGTCTGAAATTCTATCTTCTCTTTCATTGATGCTGTTTTTACAGCTTTCATTAGAATTTTTGATTTCCTGTATATCTCTTTGAATCTTTATGCATTCTGTTTGTTTCTTATATTGTTCTTTCAGGGATTCTATCTGTTTGCTTTGTTCCTGTAATGTTTTAGCTGTGTTTTCACTAGATGCGTTCACTCTTTCTTTCACTATTTTATCAATTCTTGTTTTACCTGGGCAAGTATTTCTGATTTGAATTTCTCCATAGGTTTCCCTATTTGCATATTTATTTCATTTGATATCATTTCAGACATTTCAGGTGTATGGCTTCTTTTTTCTTCTATGTACATGGCTTCTAAGCTTTCCTGGGGATTGTTAGGGCTTTGAGCCTGCCTTTTGGTCTTGCCTTTTGTCATTTTTCTATTTGTCCTTACTTTGAGCGGTGTTCCAAATCTTTCTGTGCATGTGTGGTGAATTACCTCTTACACCCTCAGTTCCTGGAGGGGCAGTGGCTCCCCCACAGGCTCTTGGCTTCCTCATAGGGTCCTAACTCCCCTCTGTGGTCTCCTGGCTCCCTAAGTTGTAAGGCAAATGCTGGGTGTGGTCACCCCGGAGCCTGTGTAATCTCAAGCGAGTCAGGCCACCATGCTTTGTCCCATGCTGGTCTCCAGGAGGTTCCCTGCGAGTGAAGGTTGGGTCTACAGGTCCCAAAGAGTCAGGCCAGAATGTTGGTTTCTGAAAAGTTCCTGGTCCCAAACAGACCTGGCCAAGATGCCAGTCTCCACAATATTCCCAATCCAAACAGTCCGGAAAACTCTGCGGGTCCGAGAGGTTCGGGTCACAAAGAGACAAGCAACAATGGTGGTTTCTGGGAGACTTCCTATGGGTGAATGGTGGGGCTACGGGCCCAAAAAGACCTGGCCCAGATGCCAGTCTCCGGGCAGTTCCCTGTGGATGAAGGGCAGGCCTACCAGTCCCAAACAGTCACGCTGAGATGCAGATCTGCCCAGACTTTCAATCCAAACAGCCTGGGCCACTCTGTGGGTCCGAGAGTTTTGGGTCCCAAAGAGACAGGCTGCAATGCTGGTTTCTGGGAGACTTCCTGAGGGTGAAGTGTGGGGCTACGTGCCCAAACAGACCTGGCCCAGATGCCGGTCTCCAGGCAGTTCCCTGCGGATGAAGGGCAGGCCTACCAGTCCCAAACAGTTGCACCGAGATGCAGGTCTGTGCAGACTTTCAATCCAAACAGCCTGGCCACTCTGTGGGTCCGAGAGGTTCGGGTCCCAAAGAGACAGGCCACAATGCTGGTCTCTTGGAGGCTTCCTGGTGATGAAGGTTGGTGCTCTATAGGAAAATTCTTGCACATGGAAAATATAGTGTTGAGCAAAACAGACCACTTATGCAAGCTTAAATATCATGCTGTCTCTTATTTGAGTAAGGCAAAGTACATACAAGGGGAATAATAAAGAATGGATAGAAGAAGACAAAAGGATGTATCTCTTCCAAAAAAAGAGGTTGTCCAAAGGGTCAAGCATGAAGGGCAATGGAAGAGATAAAGGGAAATAATTAGAACAGAGATATGCCATGCACAGCAACCAAATTATCCCAAGGCATGTAAACATTAGAAGTCATAACATGAGCTAAAATTAATAATATCAACGGAATGAAAATTAAGAAAGTGCAATTAGAGTAGGAAAGAGGTGGGGAGGGAAGGGATGCAAAAATAAATAAGCTGTATTATGTACATGTACCCATCCCACAAGGTAATTTTGAGCTACATGTTGTGGAAAGGTGCACTAATAAAAATAAATAAAGAAATAAATAAACTACAAATAGTAATTCCATGTGGCCCAGCTATTCCCCTTCTACATATCTCCCAGAAAGACTTAAAAAGTCATAGTAAAGTGTTACATGCATACCCTTATTTATAGAAGCACACCTTACAATAACTAAATCTTGGAAGCAATCTGTACATCCATCAGCAAATAAATGAATAAAAAATATGGTATCTATACAAGATAAAGTACCTGTCTGCCATGTAGCAGGATAAAGTCTTTTGGAGGATAATGGGTGTAGCTGAGAACACACTGCTAATTGAAACAATGAGACACACATCTTACTGTTCACTTACTCATCCCTCTTTCCATTTCCAGTTAGGAGAGCAAGTGTCTCATATCTTTGGTCTTTTATGTCTCTATATGTGCATGTATGTATCAAAATCATGGTGTACACTGAAAATATATATAAGATTAACTTGTGAGTCGTACCTTAATAAAGCAACAAAGTAGAAGGAAGACTGAAATTCATACACAGGACTCTGATTTGTAGAGTTTGTAATCTATCACACTTTCTGCATTCTTCATGCAGTGATTTATGGATCATGGTTTGAGCACATTCGTGGTTGGCTGTCCATGAGAGACAGGGAAAATGTCCTGGTGCTGAGTTATGAAGAACTGATCAAGGTAACCTGTGGGGTTCAGTCAGCACACACCCTCCTCACTGCCTGCAATCCCTCTGACATTGTTTCTCTCAGAAGCTTGCTTGATTGATTTTCTTCTTTCAGGCTGATTGGGGCAGGGATTTTTATTGCTGTTCTTGTTGTTCCTTTGTTTTTTGGTCTGTTTGATTGTGTTTGGTTGTTCTTGGTTTATTTTATACTTTTTCTTTTGACTAACTAGATTTCTTACTTGTATTTTTCTTTTGTTCTATTCATCTTTTTCTCTTCCACAATTTTATGATAATTTTACGTGAATGAACACTGTCTAAGTGTTGGTTTGCTTAAGTATTCTTTTGCTTTCTCTTTAATTTTTCTTTTGTGTATTATTCTCCAGTCTCCTAAAAACTGAGTGACTCATCCTTATCTTTACAGCCTTGCTTCTACTACATTTCTCCTCAGCCATCTGTCTGCTTTGTCCCCTACCCATTTTTTGGTCTTTTTTGAGACAGGGACTTTCTGTGCAATTCACACTGGCCTTGAGCTTACTTTGTAGCCCAGGCTGGTCTCAAACTTGCAACAATCCTCCTTCCTCAGCCTCCCATGTGCTGGGATTATAGGCATGCACCATCACACCCGGATCGCCTATCCTTCTTAAATACCACCATAAACAAGGGTGAAATTAATAAACCAAGGGAAAACTTATTGAATATAAGTGCCTAATATATAATGAATTTTGCTATATGACTGTAGAGCCTGCTTCTAATGTTAAAAGTTCCAAATTAATAGTTGCTTAATTGTTGCTTAATAGTTGATTAATAGTTGCTAGGCTGTGATTGATGGTATTGTTATTGCTAACTGCACTACTTTAGCTAGGATGTCACATTTTTTCTCCGTTGTATACACCAACATTGTGGTTGTCTGAGGGCAACAACTATCACCATAGTCCAGGACCAAAGGGCAGGTGGTGGGGGCTCAGCCCAATAAGCATTAACTTCTCATCCTTAATAAATTGAGAAGAGAGGTTCCTGGTAGACACAAAGACCTTGTACCATCTAGAAGACAGCGCTGAGGAGTAGACATTCCCTAGGAGAGTGTGAATACTAGGGATAAAGCTATTTAACATAGGAAATCTGTGTGTAACAACACAGAAAATAAAATATAAAAAATGGCATGAGGCAGAAGCAAAATGCAATCCCAGACTTCCAGCTCACCCATCACAAGTTCAGAGCACAATGAGATAGATGTAATAGGAAGTCACACTCTGGGTTTTTCTGAAATGATAGCAGCAGAAGTGAAAAAAATACATATGGCTAAAGAAAAATTAATCTCACAGGTGAAAAGAAATGATGATCAAAATGAAAGACCTCATTAATGAATCTAGGTAGATACAGATAAAGAAATAGAGCATCTTAAAAAATGGAAGAAACTATCAATGCTCAAAACAGGAAAGCAATGGAAGCCATGAAGCAGATTGAAATGCATATTTGGGAACTGAAAAATACCATTGAAAATATATGCAATAGATGGAATGAAGATGAAGATAGGCTATCAGATCTAGAAGATAAGATTGTGGTTACTGACCACAAAAAGAGCAATATATTAAAAACAGCAGAGTCAATGAAAAATCAATCCAACAGCTTCAAGATGAAGCAAAGAACAGAAGAAAACTGGTCTGAGTTACCAAAAAACCTGTGATAGCTCCAATGACATTGAAAATATCTTCACTTTAGAAGTGGCATATAACATCCCAAACATGGATAAAGAATATGAAATAAAAATATATGAGGCATATAGAACTCCAATTATTTGTGCTCAAAAAAATCTACATCGAGGCATATAATAATCAAGATCCCAGGAATTCATCACAAGGCCAGGATATTAACAGATGTTAGAAAAGGGAATCAAATCAACTATAAAGAAAGCTCATCATAATCACAACAGACTTCTCAACACAAACCCTCAAGTCAAGAACTTGGAGTGAAGTATTTCAAGTCCTGAAAGAAAACAACTTCCAACCCAGATTGATGAACCTGCAAAATTGTCTTTCAAAATTAATGGAGAAATAAGATACTTCTAGGATGAAGACCACCTGATAAAATTCATGACTGCCTACTCTCCCCGCCAAAATGCTCTGAAAGATATTCAAAGAAAAGTTATAAGGGAGGCCAAAATTACAATAACACCAATAGAAAGCAACAATCATGCAGGGAAAACAATTAAATAGCAGGGAAAGAACTGCATCAGGAAAATAAAATGAGAAGGGTAAGTCAGCACACATTAGTTATAACCATCCACAGAAATGTTCTCAATTCAGCAATCAACAGAAACGGACTAGCAGAATGAATCAAGAAGCAAGGTACAGCAAAATGCTGCATACAGAATACTCACTTAACTAAAAAAATTCACAGACTGAAAAATCAAAGGATAACACACAATAATTCTTGTGACAGGAACCCAGAAAAAGCAGGAGAAGCTGTTCTCTTTGTAGACAACATAAGATTCAAGCTAAGCCTGATCAAAAGAGTCAAAGAATGTCAGTATATGCTTTTTAAGGTAATACTCCATAAAGAATAGAAAACAATTGTATATATATATACAGGCTCTAAATACTAATGTACCCAAGTACATGAAACAAATAATAATAGACATGAAAAATCAAAGAGGCACCAACACAATTATAGTGGGGGACCTTAAAACTCGACAGTCACAAATAGACAAAGCAAGGAGAAAAAAATCTACAAACAAATATCAGAATTAAATTCTGTGAATAAATGGACTTAGTAGATATCCATAGTTTCACACCCATGACATCAGAATACACATTATTTTTATCTACAGTTGTGAAGTTCTGCAAGGCAGAACACGTACTAGAACACAGAACATGCTTAAGAAAATGCAGCCAGAGATTTAACTCAGTGATGTAAGTGTCTGCTTGATAAGGTGCAAGGTCATGAGTTCGATCCCTGGTAATAAATAAATAAATAAATAAATAAATAAATAAAACATGCACAGGAATTGAAATTGTCCCATGTCTACTATCTCACCAGAGGAAAGTTGAATTGGAAGTCATCTGCAAAAGAAACTACAAAACTACTTAAAAAACTAGAAGTCAGGCAAAATCCTCCTGAAAAACCAATAGGTCACATGAAATTAAAAAACAAATTAAAGAGTTTCTGCAATGTGTTTTTGGAAGTGGGAATTGAACTCAGGGCATCCCACTTGCAGGCAGGTGCTGTGAGAGACTTTAAACAATTAAATAATAATGTTTATACAACATACAGGAAGTTATGATACAAAAAACCAGTCCTACCAAGGCAATTTATAGCAGTGAACTGTCACATCAGCAAAATAGGAGGGACTCAAATAAGCAACCTAACGTTGATCCTAAAACTTCTAGAAATAGACAAATGAAACTCTAAGCTCAAAAGAGAGAGACAATTATCAGGATAAGAACAGAAAACAGTGCACTTGAGACTAAGAAAACAATACAATGAATCAATTAATTGAAGAGTACATTCTTTGACAGATTAAATAAAATTGATAAGCTCTTAGTCAATCTTATCAAAAGAAGAAAGAATTAAATTCATGCAATTAGGAATGAAAAGGGTGAACTCACAATAGATCCTGTGGAAACCTAGCTCATTGATATTTATTTGAAGAACTCTACACTAAAAAGATGGAAAACACAGAAGAAACATACAGGTTACCAGATGCAAATGAATTGCCAAAAACTGAAACAAGAGTGTCTAAAACTTCTAAGTAACTCAATGTGAGTCAGAGAAACTGAAAATGTAATTAAAAATTTTCCGGTAAAGAAAATCCCAGGTCCTGATGGATTCACAGATGAATTCTACAAGAAATTTAGTGAGTATTCAATACCATTAATTCTCAAACTCTGTAATAATATTGAAAGGGCAGCAATACTCTCTAACTCATTCCTGGAGGCAAGTATTACCCTGATACTAAAACCAGAGCGAGACCCAACGAATAGAGAGAACCACAGGTCAATCACCTTAACAGACATAAATGCAAAAATCCTGAAAGAGTTACTGGCAAGCAGAATGCAGAAAATCATCAAGAAGATTATACACCATGACCAGGTGGGACTCATCCCAGGAATGCAGAGATGGTTTAACATATGCAAATCAATATAATACACCATGTCAAATCAATATAATACACCATGTCGAAAAATCCAAAGACAAAAATCCTGTGATCATCTCAACAGATACAGAAAAAGCATTTGATAAAGTTCAACACTCATTCAGGATAAAAATCCTACAGAAAATTTGAATAGACGGCCTTTACCTCCATTTCACTAAAATTACCAGTGACAAACCAACAGCTAATAATGCACTAAACAGAAGAAACCTGATAATGTGCACTCTAAAATCAGGAACAAGCCAAGGATGTCCACTGTCAGCACTCTGAGTCAATATAGCTCTGGAAACATTAGCCAGAGCTATTAGACAAGGGAGAACTAAAAGGAGTAATGATAGCAAAGGACAAAGTTAAATTATCATTATTTGCATATGATATGATACTCTACCAAGAAAACCCTAAAACCTTACCAAAAGACTGGTAGCATTAATAACTGA
>PVJX010042752.1:0-14033 GCA_004027295.1 Dolichotis patagonum | reverse complement strand
CCAATAATAGGAAAAATAATGGTGGGCAACATGACAAGTCAGCAACATAACAAGTCCTGATCTGAAATTATATTACAAGACTAGTACTCTCAAGAAATTAGACTTCAGGATGAGAGTAACAGAACAGAAGTTTCAGAGACAGCTGCAAACACACTCAACCATCTTGTGTTTGGTGCAGAAACCAAAAATATTCCTGGAATAAAGAGAATCTCTTTAGTAAATGTTGCTGGAAAAAACTGGCTTTCCCCACACCAAAGACAGAAAATAGACCCATGTTGATCACCTGCCCAATACTGAGGTTCAAATGGATCAATGATGTAAATATTAAAACAGACACTCAATTTGTGGAAGCAAAAGTAAATAGAAATTTTGAAGACAGAGGGCTGGCACACATTTCATGAACAAATTCCAAACCACACTGAAAATACAATGAAGAATCAATAAATGCAATGTCATTAAAATGCTTGTACACAGCAAACGAAATTACCAATAGAGTGAAAAGACATCTCACAGAGCAGAAAACATTATAATTAGTTGTGCCTCAGACAAAGGACTTTTATCTAGAACATATAAAGGATTTTTCAAAATCAGGCTCCCTACATTCCAAGACGTAATGCAAAAATAAGCTTCTGAGATGAATATGTACTTCTCAGATGAAAAAATTCAAGTGGCAAATAAAAATATGCGATAATGTTTAACATCATTGGTCTTTTAAGAGATGCAAATTAAAACAATACTGGGATTCTATCTCATCCTAGAAATAATGGCTATCATAAGGAAATCAATCAGTAATAAATGCTAGGAGGGCTATAGAGAAGAGAAATTGTTTTCTACTGCTAGAAATGTAGGGAGTACAAATGGCTGCAACTACCTTGATATCAGTGTTGAGAATCATCAAAACACCAGAATTAGAGCTCTCATTTTAACCAGCTCTTCCTCTTCAGGGTATTTTCACAAATTAATTAAAACATATAGATTTGCACCCATGTTGCTGGTAGCAAAATTTGTAATAGCTAAATCTTGGAAACAACCCAAGCAGCCATTAAGTGAGGAATGAAAAAAAAAAGATTTTTTTTAATGTAATAGAGTCCGATGCAGTCATAGAGAATATACAGCTGAGACTTCTATAGGTAAATGGATGTAACTCCAGACCATACTCATAAGTAAAATACATCAGACCCCACATGTAAACATCATGTTGTCTTCCTAGTTTGAGAAACGGAATGAGTAGGTAAGATTCAAAGTGCACAATAAATATTGTGAATTGGGAAGAAATTGTTGAAAAGAAAAAAAACAAAATGTGATGGGAAAAGAAAGAGGAAGGAGAAAGAAAACATAAGAAAGGTGCTTAAGGATATAACTGCATGGATGCTTAAGTATGTAATACAGATACCATATTACTAAGGTTTGTTGGCTAATTAAACAGAATGATTTGCACTCTCATTGTTTGATTGCCCACTTTCTATGCTTTAATTTCGTGAACTGAACAACTGTTTTTAAGATGACAAAAATGTAATTTATCAACTAGTGGTTTCTTAGTGTTAATTTTTTTTGAAATTATGTAATGTTTCTACCCTATTTTCAGTTTTGCTTTTTTTCTTTAAATAAAAAATATACATAATATAAAATATTTGCAGAGCCACTCTCTCTTAGTTTATTTTAGAGAAAGATTTTTCCTAATGTAGTTTGGGCAATATTTCATGCCTGTATATGGTAATTCTGAGTAACTACTGTGAAAATAATAAAATACAATGTATTAAGTAGTCTTCTACTGACCTGTTTGGAAGCTCTTTTTTATTTTTAGTTTTATTGTTTTTGCTTTAAAATTAAAAAAAGAAAATGGGATGATATCATGTACTCATTGATATGAAGAAACAAACATAGTAAAGATGCTCATATTCCCAAAAGTCTTGCACAGATTTAAAGCAATTTTTATCAAATACCAACAGCATAATTCACAGCACTAAAGAAAATATCCCCAAAATTTATTTGGAATGAGAAGAGACATAACAGAGCAAAAACAATCCTAGGAAACAAGGAAAGGCAAAGGGAATCCCAATCACTGACTTGAAATTTTACTACAAAAACACACTACTAAAAACCACATGGTAGTGGCAAAAATAAAATAGTACAAAAACTCAAAGAAAAAACAGGAAACTAAACCAACCAACCAAAAATCAACATAACCCAGAACTTAGAATCCATGAAATATATTCGAAGATACAAAAACAACACCACACACAGTCAGGGACCTTATCTTTAGAAAATGGGTCAAGAACATTCACTGGAACAAAGATAGTCTCTTTAATAAATAGTGCTGGAAAAACTGACATTCCACATACCAGAGAATACAACTAGGCCCATGTCTATCACCATGCATTAAACTAAAATCAAAATGGATCAAAGATGTAAATATGAAAATAGAAACATTAAAACTGGAAGAGGAAAGAATAGATAGAGATCTCGAAGACGTAAGTGTACGCTAAGATTTTATGAGCAAAAACTCAGATCTCAAGAAAAATCCTACAAAGTATCAACATCTGGGATTTCACCTTATTAACAGGTTTTGCACAGCAAAAGAAATTACCAACAGACTAAAAACACCACACAGAGTGGGAAAAAATTTAGCTGACTGTCCCTGAGGCAAAGGACTTCTATCTAGAACATATAAAGAATTGAAAATAATCAAAGCCTACAAATTCAAAAATCCACTCCAATAATGGTCACCTGAGTTGAACACACTTCTCAGAAGGAGAAGTGCAAAAGGCAAATTAAAAAAATGTTCCATGCTACAGGTCATTCAAGATAAGCAAACTGAAACAACACTGAGAGTCTATATCACCCCAGAAAGAATGGATAGTAGAAGAAATCAACCAATCACAAATAGTGGAGCGGTTATGGGAAAAAAGTTATCATTTTGCACTACAGGTGGGAGTGTAGAGTGATACAATCATTGTGGAAATTATTGTAGATATTCCTCAAAAAACTAGGATTGGAGATCCCATTTGATCGAGTCCTTTCTCTTCTGTGTGACTTCCTGGAACAATTAAAACCATCATACCACATGGATATATGCACATCCAGGTTTATAGCAGCTCAGTTTGCAATAGATTATCTTAGAAATAACCAGAGTTACCAGCAACTGAGGAATGAACAAAGATGTGTGTTTTTTTTAACAAAAACATGGTGGGGTACTACATATTCATACAGCAGGATAAACTAGAGACATTTCTAGGTAACTGAATGCACCTTAAGAATATACTCTTAAGTGTAAGAAATGGGGCTCACATGTATCATTTCTCTGATATAGGACACCAAAGGTGTAAATAAAGAGCACAATATATGAAAGATATTTTGAAACAGGAAGAAATTATTGAAAAGAAAGAAATAGGGAGAAGGTTGGGGAAAGGAAAGAAGGAAGGGAAAAGAGAGTCCACACTCTAAAATGATATAGCTAAAACATAACTGTTTAAATATGACATTGATTTTCTACTGGGAGAAATTGACAGGGTAAGTAAGGACCAAAATGTATAGCAAGTGTTTTAAAATAGGAAGAAAGTATTCAAATGAGAAGGAAAAAAAGAAAGGAGGAGGAGGAAAGGAAGAAAGAGATGGAAAAAAAGAAGGATGAAAATGGAAGCAAAGCTGTAGCAAATAGGAGAGCAATATGGGTCGAAAGGAAGAGCGAGTTTGGAGGAAAAAAGAAGAATCCAAAAATACCGTGTAGCGATACAAATTTCCTCTAATGAATATGATCATTATGTACATCTAAAATGTACAAATAAATTTAGTAATAATAAAAGAATATAAATGAAAAAAAAACTGTGTGACTAGACAGTGGAAAGGAGAAAATTACACAGACTCTGGCTTTATCCCCCAGAAGAGAAGCGCCCTATCACCTTCCTCTGGCTATTTCAGTGCTGCCCTCTGTATTTGCACCATGAGCTTTGGATGTTAAGCTTACTACCTAAAGTTTTTTGTTCCCACAGCATTTCAAATCACATGAGGAACATATCTTTACCTATTGCTGTATCTTTGTCTCCTTTTTGGTTATTATGTGGGTACCCTGAAATAGAATATAAAAAAATCATTCTTATTACAAATACTACTATCCTCTTCATACTCTCTAAATAAATAGTAATTACTGAGATCATGTTTTATAGGATCTTATAAATGCTTTGTGCTTTTAAACATTATTTGAAACAGCATTTTGTTTTGTTTGTTTATTTTTTCATGTAAAAATTATTTTTTTCTCAATTTCTTGCTGGATCTCTCCTTGCTTAGGATTATTGTTGTCTATCTGCATTTGTAAGAGTAGCCATGAAAGTCCCAGGTCCTGTTTCTATGGTGGGCTATAGGCAATCACACTGGGAAGTCCTTCTCTTCTTTGCATGATTCATACAGTTCAGGCCATCTTCATATAACTGTCTCAGTTCCTCCTCCTCTGGTTGCAACTAAAAATATTCTGTGTTTGATAAATCTTGTTTCTCTTTATTATTCCCTTTTTCGGTCTTAGCTCCTTTTGAGTCTCCCTCTTGTCCTTCCTCAGCAATCTTTACTCTTTTGTTGTTGTTGTTGTTCTTCTTTTTTTTTAGGACACAAAAAGCACTGTAGAGAAGATGTGTCAATTTTTAGGAAAGAATCTGGTATCTGAAGAAATAGATTCAGTCCTCAAGTATAGCTCCTTTCAATTCATGAAAGAAAACCAAATGTCCAATTTCAGCATGCTTTCTGATGATTTTACTAATGAGAGTTTCCCACTTATGAGAAAAGGTAAGAAACAATGCTCTAATTTCAAAATCTGTCAGGGGATATGGAAGACATTCCTCTTGGCCAGAGCAGAATGTGAATAGTAAAGATGCCTGAGTTTTTATCCTTCATGCTCAGAGTGGACACCAATGAAACCTTACATCTCCATTGTCTCACAGTTCCCTTCATGGACAAATTCCCAGTGAACTAACCTTTTTTGAAAAGATCTTATACCTAAAATTTTCACTTCTCAGTAGAACCAAGGCTCATAAACAAGTGTTTAATGTAGGTTTAGGGAATACTTTTGGAACATTATAGAAGGTAATTTTTTTTACTCAATTATTATAATTTGTGCATTTTTTATTCTGCAGAGCAGTGCTTGGCACAGGATAGGAATGCTTTTTCAGTACCAGGGATAGAACTCACTACATTGTACTTGCCAGGTAGGCACTTATGCCATGGAAGTAAATCCCCATCCCCCAGAATAGGGATTCTATGACTTTTTTATAGTAGTTAAGGACTGAACAGAGAACAATGAATAAAATATAATACATTCATTATTAATTTTGTTTTAAGTACAGTAAACATGTGACAGTGATTCAACACATAGCTGATTAAAAGTTTCTAGCTATTAATACTAGAGCCCTAAATCTTTTAACTAGGAAAGATCAAATGAATATTATTAAAGTATGATGCTATTGACTCTTTAGGGGTTCAACATTCAGAGATAATAAAAATCCTAGAATACAGAAGGGTTAATCCAGTTTCTGCCGTAATTTGTAATAGTGTTTGACAAAACTTTAAAGAGATTCTTTGTAACCAAGAAAAATGGGTTGAATAGTCTACAATCAAGAATAGACATGTGGAGATGGAAGTGCCTCAATGCAATAGCATTTGGACAGAGCGTTTTTACAGAGGTAATTAAGTTAAAATTATATTATTACATCAGGTTACAGCTGAGCATGATTGGTGCTTTTAAAAGAGGAAAATAAGATACACATATAGAAGTAGGACAATGTGGAGACATGGTACAAAGAGGTCATCTACAATCAAGGAAAGAGCCCTACAACATATGCTTGCTCCACAACACTTGTAAGAGCCCAGGAATCCCCAACACCATACACTACCATTCCAGCTTCCAGAACTGTGAGAAAATTAATGCTTATTTTTTAAATCACCCACCCCGTCTGGGATACCTTGTAATGACAGCCCTGGAAAAAATACAAAAGCTTTTGAAATATTTTTCAGTCAAGTAGAAATATAAAAAGAAATTCTCATCTGCAAGATATGTTGCTCTATGAATTATTCACATTCAAAAACTGAGATGCCAACACAGAAAAACTGGGCATTCCAATTTAATCTACTAAGTTAACCCACATGGCAAATGCTGTTGACTCGGTGTTAACCAGTAAAAAGACACATGGTGAGAAGGAATAGATTCCAAGCGCTTAGCAAGATTGAGCCAGGTTTGCAGTGAAACGATTATATATACAGGATCTGCTGTGAGAGAGCAGTAGCAAGAAACTGTTTCTGTGCAGGTAGAAGTATGAACGGTAGGCACCCTGGCATAGAAAGGCTATTTATTGGCTCTGAAGTGGTCTTTCAGCTATGCCAGCTACTTTCTCTGTATCAGATGGGTCCTAGGAGCTGACCACTGAGATGTTCTGAAGTCTTAGACCCTCTTACCAAATCTGATGTACATTTCTATGCTGTGTCTTCCAGGAGTCATTGGAGACTGGAAGAATCACTTCACTATAGCCCAAGCTGAAGTATTTGATAGAATATATCAGGAGAAGATGGCAGGCTACCCTCCAAAGCTCTTTCCATGGGAAGAATGTTGAAAATTCCTACATGTTATATGGATAGTGCCATCTGTGTTCCTGAACTTGTACTTCTGCAGACCTGGGAGATCATAACATAAAATTTAAAATTTTATTGTGAATCCTTGAATTAATAAATCTCTACATTTTTGATCGCCTGCATGTTACCAATTCCCTTTTTACCCATATTCATTGAATAGTATCTGTACTTTAGAAATTCTTCATGTTCCTCTGTATGCTATGTTACCATAAAAATATAAAAATTATCCTAAACTGTGTCAAACACTTTTTTAATATTTTATTTATTCGGTACAAGGAATCAAACACTTGACTTTATATTGCCACAGTGATGCTGTACTGCTGAGCTACAATCCAGGCTCTGTTTTGCATTTAAAAGGAAAAAAAATAGAAATAAAAATAAAGTAGAGGATTTGACAGGCTGATCAGAGAGAAACAATCATTAATATATTTTATGTACTTATCTTCATAGTAGTTATTCTGGGTACAAGATATACTAATGACATCTTTCCTGTTAATTTTAGCAGAAAGTTTTCTTTTGAGTGAACAAAAGAATTAAAATTATAATGGTCTTTACACTCTTAAATATATATATATATACATATATATACACACACATATATATACACATATATTACATATACAATACATTGCATACATTGCATATACAAGCATCTAATCCTATTTCTATCACTTGTACTTCCAGATATGACTGCTATCTGGCCTCAAGTATTATAGTTACTAATGTGGCTTTGTTTTCTCACTTGATAATGTGTCATGCTAAATAATAAACTTGTATAATGGTATATAGTACAATGAATTGATGAACTGATGTTTTTATTCAGTGCTCTGTACTTGGTCTTCACTCATGCTTCATTCATGCACTCTGTTTCAGAATTGTATTGGGATGTTAGAAAACATTTAGTTCCAATTCTCCTGTGAAAGTATGCATTTATCCTTCACTAATTTTCCTCTCCTAAAACCCTTACTGTTGTGGGCATTTTCAAACAGATATTCCAGTTTTCTGAGGTTACACTGTCTCAAAATCCACAAGACCAATGGGGATAAAAGAGGATTTATTGGGTTGTAGGTGCACACTGGCCCAGCTTGACCTTGAGATGCCCAAAATAATGTCTAAGTGAGCCCTAAATGAAAGGCTCTGATTTTTATACATTTTAGTGAAGAGTTTGGTCTTTAGAAACTGGAGGCACGGGAAAGCAGCAATTGTATAGAAGCAAGACAAACAGTTAAAATCAATTAATAATTTAGCCTCAATGGAGACTGAGCCTTATGAATTTTGTGAGAACAGGTATCATAAATAGTTTTCAGGATGCTGTTGCCAAACTTATTGGTAACAGAAGTCATACCTATAGGGAAGGGGGAGATAAGCTTGACAAGGATTGCTTCTGGCTAGAAGAGCCTATTTTTTTCTTTAAGTACCACATCATTCCCCCTTTTGATGCTTTCTATAACAAGTTTTAACGGAGAACATCACTATCATTAACATTACATTGTCATGAGTAGTTTGCACCCTATCAGGCAGAGCGAGAATTCAAAAAAATACAAAGGAAAAGTGTCTTATGTTCATGTATGTCAATGTTGCTCCTGAGGTTTTGGCCATAAGTTAACTCGACAGTTTCAAGGATGACCAGACCATTGCTCTTTCCTTAGCATTCAGCTCTGTGTAGAGAGGTCATCTACCAGGGTGACTAGAGCAGTGCTATTTTCTCTGGTGGTGGCTTGATCTCATTGAATGATCAGGTGGTTTGAGTGGTATGGATCCTGCTGGCTGGTTCACCTGTTCTGGTCATTGACTTCTGTTGACTATGGTGGATGTAAGGCACAGTTCCTGTAACTTTAACAGTAATAGAGTTGGGCAAGATTATAGCATGGGGCCCACTCTATAAGGGCCTAGACTGGCTGGATTTTATTTCATAACATGAACATTGTTCCCACATTTGGATGAGGGTATTGGATATGTGAAGCTTATAGGAAATTTCTTCTGTATAAAGTAATAGACATCTTAAATGGCTATTTCAAAGATTGTTTGTATATGATTAATGTTAACTTTTCTAGTTTTTAGAGATCACCTCTAAGTTTACCTATGATTAGGAGTAGCCACCCAAAGATTTTGTAAGGAAAATACCCAGTTTATTTGGTAGGGAGGCACCAGACTCAGAGGAGGAACATGGGTGGAACTTGGTTCCATCTTAGGTAGGCTTTTTTGCAATATCTTTGCAGCAATTGTTTGCAGTCAAATGCTCTACCCCTGAGCTATGCCCCCAACAGCAATTGTTTGAATGTCCAGGTCATCTGTTCTTTTCCTGAACTCTGTTGCCAGTAAGTCTTGTGAAACTTCCATTTTATCTTTAACATCTGTGTGAGCTCATGGGCTGTGTCAGCTATGAATGCAGGTTAATTTTCTTATCCTAAGGTCAGGAGTAGTCCAAATCTTGGCATGATGTCTCCTAACAGCATACACTGTACCATCCCTGATTCACTTGGATGAATGCTGCTTGATCATAGTGTGTAGCCTTCTAGATGATTTTGTGCATTCTCTACCAGTATCTTACTGTGGAATTTTGCATCTATATTACTTAGTGCGATTTGCTTGTATGTTTTTTGTTTGTTTGTTTGTTTATTTGTTTTTGTTTGCATGGCTCTCTGCCTTTGGTATTAGGTTAAAATTTGCTTGCAGGAATGGTTTTGGATGTATTGTTTCTCTTTCAATTTCATTGAAGTGTTAGAGTATGAGTGGCATTAGGTCTTTAAATTTCTTGTTGAATGCAGGAGGGAAACCATCAGGACCTGGACTTTTGTTTTTGATACATTTTTTATTGCATGTCAAATTCATTGACTGATATTGGGTTATTTAGAATACTTACATTTTCTTGATTCTGCTTTGATAATTCATATGTGCCTAGGAATATCTCCATATCTGCTGTTTTCCATTTTAATAGACTAAAGATTCTTAAAGTATGTTTTCATGATGTTCTAGATCTCCACAAGATTCCTTGTGATTTCATTCTTTTCATCTTTAATTGCTTGAATTTGGGACTTTTCTTTCCTATTTCTGATAAGATTGGCTAGAGTTTAAGCAATGCTACTTATTTTTTTCTAAGAAGCAACTGTTCAGTTCATGTTTTGTTTTTTTTTGTTCGTGTTAGTTGTATTAATTTCTGCTCTGATCTTTACAAGTTCCTGTCCTGTGTGAGTTTTGTGATTGATTTGTTCTTCCTTTGCTAAAAGTTTGACATTCAACATTAAGTTGTTTATGTGAGCGCATACTACCTTCTTGATTTGCAAATTTATAGCTGTAAATTTCCCTTATATGGGTGCTTTAATTGAATCCCATACATTCCTATATGCCATATCATCATTTTCATTTAATTGTAGATAATATTTACTTTCTTCTTTAATTTTCTTTGTGACTCTTTTGTTGTTCAGGAGTGTGTTGTTTAACTTCTATGAGTTTATGTCATTTTTGTCGTATCTTTTGCTGTTGATCTCCAATTTCTTTGCACTATGCTCAACCAGTATTCATGATGTAGATGAAGTTCATCTGCATTTATTAAAGCATGTTCTACAGGCTAATATGTCATCTAGTTTGGAGACTGTCTCATGAATAGCCAAGAAGACTGTGCATTCTGATGTTGTGTTGTACAATCCACTGTAGAATATTAGGAAATCCATTTGCTCACAGGTTTGCTTCAGTTCTGAATTTTCATTGATTTTTTTGTTTAGCTAATCTATTTAATTCTAAAAGGGGGTTATTAAGGCTCTGCATTATTATTCCATTATTTCTCATGGGATTCTTCATATCTGACATTTGTTTTCTGTAGTTCAGTGCACTGGTGTTTGATGCAAATGTGTTTGTGGTTGTTATATCTTCTTGAAGTGTTCTGTTAACAAGAATGCTGTGATCTTTGATTCTTTGGATGAGTCTTGAAGTTCAAAATATAAGCAAGTAGAATTGTTACCCTGCTTTTTTCTGATTCCCAGTCATAAAGAACATTATTTTTCAACCTTTAACTTTTAATCTATGAATTTGTTTTTGCAATAAAATCATTAGTTGAATGCAGCATATTTTTGGGTTTTTCTTCTTGATCCATTCTGTGTGTCTGTTTATTTTGATTGGTGACTTGAGATCATTTTCATTGTTGAGTATAACAGATATATATTGGCTTAAATTTTTTATTTCATTCTCTTCTTTTTGGTTCCTTGTCTTACCCTTCTATTTGTCCTATCTGGTGGTTTTTTCTATTGGTGTTCTTGTAATTGTGGTTTTCATTTTTTCTTTCTAAATAAGCTTCAGAGCATTATGAAGAGGTGATTTCATGGTAATGAGTTTATTCAGGTGTTCTTTGTTATGAAAATACTTATTTCTGTACCAATTTTGAAATATAGTTTTGTAGACAATTTCAATCCAGGGGGAAGTTTGTTTTATTTTAGGGGTTGATATACCTCACTCTAAATTGTATTTTATTGAAGTGCTTGTGTAGAGAAGTCTGTTATGATTCTGATGGGCTTATTTTCAAAGTTTCTTTGTTTCTTTTATCTAGTTATTTTTAACAATTTTGTACTGAATTTCTTGAATGTTTATTATTATATACTTCAGTATACATTTATTTTGGTCTTATCCCTTTAGAGTTCTGTACACTACTTTTGTTGGTATGTGAAATTCTGTTTTATTTCAGAGAGAATAAAACAAAACAAAATGGAAGAGAATACAGCCAATTAGAACAAAACAATGAGTGAAATGACATTACAAAACATGATAATAAGTTAAAAATAAATAGCATAATACCTTGTGTTTTCATGGAAATAAATATCTGCCAATTCCATGCAGAATAATCATATCAAACAAAACAAAACACACCAAACCTACCCAACAAAAAGAGGACAGTTATTCAAAACTTCAAAGCAAGATAATAGAATATCAACAAAGGCTACCATAATATTTATTTTTAACCTCAAAAATAGCTGCCCTTACAATCAGGCATAATGGAATCAAACAGAACAAAACTGAGTGAATCAGGCCAAATGACACAAAACAATGTAAACAATAAAGGACTTCAAAACAAGTTAGTAGGATTTAAACAATGCCTATCACCTTTCCTTTTAAAAACTTTTCCTCTCCTTTCAAATTCACAGTATTTTTTGTGCATTTTCAATTCCACTAACTCATTGAGTTTTGTTTTAATAGGGGGACATCCCAATGTGAGTCTGTAGCATTTCACCCATGAGCATGATCTCAGGTTGTACCTGTTTACCTAAGAGAACCTTGAGATTATCCCTCTTCATAACTGAGTAGCTTTACATTGTACAAATATATTCTAACTTTCTTATCTATTCTGCAGTTCTTGGGCAACCTACTCCTGCTTCTTTCTGCTTCCTTGTCTCATGGAACATTGATTTTTCTCCTTTGACTTTCATAGCATGCACTTTCTTTTGTCTTGAATGTCTTCTTTGTGTACAATATATTAATAGATCTTATTTCTTGATTCATTCTGCCTGTGCTTTTTTATTCATGAATTGAGGCCATTTACATTAATTGTTACCACAGGCATGCATTGGTTTCTCTGTGCCATGTTATTTCCTGCAATTTACTCCCTACATTCCCCCTACGTTCAGATTTCTCCCTTGATCAGTGATGAACCTCTGCTGCTGTTCCTGGATACGTGGTCAATTTTTATCTCTCTAAAATATTTTTCTGTACTCTTTGTAGGGTTGGTTAGGTGGTGATGAATTCCTTCCCTTTTTCTTTACCATAGAAGTGTCTTATTTCTCCATTAATTTTGAAAGGTAGCTCAGCAGAGTTCCTCAATCTGGGTTGGATTTATTCTCTTTCAGAACTCAAAGCACATTATTCCAAGTTCTTCCTCACTTGATGTTTTGAGTTGGGAAATCTACCATGTTTCAGATGGGTTTCCCATTATAGACAATCTGTTTTCTTTTCTGTAACAGCCTTCACTATTCTCTTTTTGTGCTGAGATTGTGGAATCTTGAATCCTAATGGTGAGTGTAGATTTATTTTGGTTATCACTAATTAGACTTTTATATGCCTCATGTATCTGAATGTCAGGTCCTTTTGGCATACTTCAGTACATTTCTGCTGTACTTCATAGATAGTCCTTTTATGTTACTTATGTTGACTCCAAGCTTCTTGCTGACACTAATCATTGTTAAGTCATTTTTCTTTGCATCATCTTGCAGATATTTAATTTTTATTTCCTGTTTCCTTGTTATTTTGAAGATATCTGTTCTTCTGCTTTCATCAGCTGCAGTCACCAGTCCTTTTAAAGTATACAAAGTCAGCTTTAGTTTCTTTGAAGCAGTTTTAAGAGTTTTCAATGAAGTTTTAGTTTCTGGTTAACTCTTTAGATGTGCTTCATACATTGTAGTTTCCTCATTTTGTTTATCCAAGTTTTCCAGAATTATCCAATGTTCCTCATTTTTTAATCTAAGTCTTCTTTCAATATGTTCAGCAATTTATTCACTAGGTATGTGATTTCTGGTTTTTACCTGAGATTTTATTTCTGAGCTGATTATTTTTACAGTCTCAAGAAATTGATTCTTTGCTTCATTAAGCTATCTCTTGAGAAATTTCTGATGTGTAACTTACAACTTCTTCTATGTCCATGTCTCCCAGACATGCTTGATATGAATTCGAGATCTAAGATTGTCTTTTCCTCATTTATCTTGATGTTTTCCTTCAGATGATCCACCTGTGCAGTCTTAGGCACTTCCCACATTGACTGCCTTTATGTGGTGGAAGAAATGGACTAGGTACCTGAGTTTCTCTGAACTTTGGTTCTAAGGAATGCATTGAGTAGGCTTTTCCAAATGGTAGCAGCTTATACCAAGGCTTCCCTGGTTGCTGTTGTCACACAGGGACAGGTCTGCTTACTTTCTTGTTTTATGCAGCCACACTGTTACTCGCCTCATGAAAGCAGGTGTGCAGAGATGAAACTCTTAAGTACTAGATAACATATATTGAGAAAAGATAGCCTCACTGTGCAAAAAAGCAGGTCAGTCATTCTTTAGGGATTTGGACCAGGTGTTTTTCTCTTTGACAGAATTTTTGTTAAACTTAAAATAGCCATTCTAAGATGAGTCACCACAACCTAACAAAATCAGTAAGTAGAACATTCAAGTAGCCAACATTAAAACATATCCAGACAGTACTACAAATATATTATTAATGATTTCTCCAAAATGCAAAAAAAAGTTGGTCTAAGGATGTTATATTCTTTAGAAATATGCTAGAGTTTTGGTTTAATGGAACTATACAGACAACAGAAAGGTAGTGACTTCAGTGACAATGACAATGTTAGGAATCCATTGATGAGCAACTGATCTTCAAAAGACTAAATAGTGTCAAAATATTCAAATATATGGAAAAATAATTTTAATTACTGTCAAAAATTTCTCAATCTGGTACAT
>PVJX010042751.1:0-14016 GCA_004027295.1 Dolichotis patagonum | reverse complement strand
TATTATCGCATAAAACATTCTTAAGTAAATGCAAAGGTATTGAAATTATCCCATGCATACCATCTGACCATAGCACACTGAAATTGAAAATGAATGGCAAAACAAATTGCAAAACTGGCATAAATACATGGAAATTAAATAACAACCTTTTGAACAACCAGTCGGCTACAGAAAAAATTAAAGAAGAAATAAAGCAATACCTACAATTCAATGAAAATGCGGAAAAAACCTATTGTAATCTGTGGGATGCAATGAAAGTGGTCTTAAGAGGGAAATATATAGCAATAAACTGTCATATCAAGAAAACAGAATCAGTAAAAATAAACAATCTAATGCTTCATCTCAAGCTTCTAGCAAAAGGAGAGCAAGTTAACTCTAAAGCTCACAGCAGAGAGGAAGTTGTAAAGATTAGAGCAGAAATCAATGCAATTGAAACTAAAAAAATACAAAGAATTAATGAATAAAAAAGCTGGTTTTTGGAGAGAATTTGTTTATTGACAAATAAACAAATTTGTTTATTGACAAATTGAGAAACCTCTAGCTAACCTTAAAAAGAAAAAGAAAGAAAAAATCGAAATTCATGCAATAAGGATTGAAAAGAGGAAAATTACTACAGATCCCATGGAAATTCAAAAGGTCATGAATACCTACTTTGAAAATCTCTACTCACATAGGGAGGAAAACATAGAGGAAATGGACAGATATCTAGAAACATATGAACTACCAAAGCTCAATGAAGAAGATAGAGCAATTTTGAATAACGCAATATCAGCTATTGAAATTGAAAATATAATTTAAAAATTACCAACAAAGAAAACCCCAGGTCCTGATGGATTCACAGCTGAATTCTACAAAATATTTAGAGAAGATTTGATGCCAATACTCCTTAAACTCCTGAAACTGAAAAGAAAGCAATCCTCCCTAAATCACTCCTGGAGGCAAGTATTACTCTCATACAAAAACCAGAGAAAGACCCAACCAAAAAGCAGAACTATAGGCCAATATCACTAATGAACATAGATGCAAAGATTATCAAGAAAATACTGGAAAATAGAATGCAGCAAATCATCAAGATTATACATCATGACCAAGTGGGGTTCATTCCAGGTATGCAGGGATGGTTTAACATACGCAAATAAAATAAATGTAATACACCACATCAACACAGCCAAAAACAAAACCACATGGTCATTTCAATAGATGCAGAAAAAGCTTTTGATAAGGTCCAACATATGTTCATGTTAAAAACCTTTCAGAAACTCAGAATACATGGTGTCTACCTCAACCTTATAAAGGCCATCTACGACAAGCCACCAGCCAATAATATACTAAATGGACAAAATCTGAAAGCTTTCACTTTAAAATCGGGAATAAGACAAGGATGTCCTCTATCACCACTCCTATTCAATATAGTTCTGGAAATGCTAGCCAGGGCAATCAGACAAGAGAAATAAATAAAAGGAATAAACATAGGAAAGGAGGAAGTTAAATTATCACTATTTGCAGATGGCATGATACTCTATATAGAACTCCAAAAAACTCCATTAAAAGATTCCTAGAGGTAATAAACAAATTCAGCAGTGTAGCTGGATACAAAGTCAACACTCAAAAATCAATAGCATTCCTGTACACAAACAAGAATCTCACTGAGAGAGAAATCACGGAAATATTGCCCTTCACAATAACATCTAAATAACTGAAATACTTAGGAATCAACCTAACTAAAAATGTAAAAATATGCTGAAAATTATACTATGCTAAAAAAGGAGATTGAAAAGGATATTAGAAAATGGAAAGATGTTTCATGCTCTTGGCTAGGAAGAACCAACATCCTAAAAATGGCCATACTCCCAAAACTGTTCTACACATTTAATGCAATGCCAATCAAAATACCATTGACATATGTCACAGATCTAGAGAAAACACTCCTAAAATTCATTTGGTAACAGAAGAAACCTAGAATAACAAAGGCAATTCTGGGCAATAAAGGCAAGGCAGGAAGGATCTCAGTTCCTGACTTGAAACTGTACTACAAAGACACAGTGATAAAATCAGCATGGTCCTGGCAAAGAAATAGACCTGAGGATCAATGGAACAGATTAGAAGATGCAAGTATAGGCACAAAGACACTCAGCCACCTGATGTTTGGCAAAGGGGCTAAACATGTTCACTGGAGGAAGGATAGCCTCTTTAATAAATGGTGTTGGAAAAGTTTACTCTCCACATGCAGAAGACTGAAACTAGATCCATGCTTATTGCCATGCATAAAACTAAAGTCTAAATGGATCAAAGACCTAAAGATTAAACCAGAAACACTAAATCTACCAGAAGATAAGGTAAGTAGAAATCTTGGAGACATAGGGGTAGGTAGAGAATTCATGAACAAAACACAAACTGCACAGGAAACTCTTCAGAGAATTAACAACTGGGATCTCATATTATTGAAAAGTTTCTGCACTTCAAAAGAAATCACCATCAGAGTGAAAAGAAAACCCACAGAATGGGAAACAATTTTAGCCAGCAACCCCTCAGACAAAGGACTTATATCAAGAACATATAAAGAATTGAAAAACTTCAACCCGCCCAAATTCAAAGACCCTCTCCAAAAATGGGCAGCTGAGATGAACACACAGTTCTCATACAAAGATTTACAAATGGCAAGCAAATACATGAAGAAATGTTCACCATTACTGGTCATTCGAGAAATGCAAATTAAAACAACATTGAGATATCATCTCACACCGGAAAGAATAGCTGCCATGAAGAAATCAACTGATAACAAATGGCAAGGCTGTGGGGAAAAAGGAACACTGCTCCACTGTTTTTCCCAGAAAAACTGAAAAGTTTATATAACAATGATATATGTGTACCCATGTTCATAGCAGCACAATTTGTAATAGCTAAATCTTGGAAACAACCAACATGCCCATCAACTGCAGAGTGGATAAAAAAGATGTGGTATTTTTACATGATGGAATATTACTCAGCTATGCAAAAGGATGATCTTGAGGCCTCCATAGGAAAGTGGAGACAACTTGAGACTATCCTCATTAGTGAAATAAATAAGAATCATATTTATGAATATCACATTGTGTCTCCAGTGTAAAAAGTAATAAGAACTGTAGGAGTAATAAAACCCAAAATGTGTAATTGCTACTGTAAAAAAGAAAGGAAAAGAAAGTGCTCTAAAGGATATAACTCCATGTGTGTTTAAGTGTGTAAGATGGATGACTATATTACTGTTTTTATTAGATTGTTGAGCAGAACTCCTAACAGTCTCACTGTTTGAATGTCTACTTTGTGTGCTTTAATTTTGTAACTTGAACAACTATTTCCAATGTTGACTGTATGTAACTTATCAAGTGGTGATTTCTTAGTGTTTTTGTCTTTTGTTGTTGTTGTTCTTTTTTTTCTTTCCCCTTTGGAATTCTGTATTGTTGCCACCCTCTTTCTGTTTTGTTTGCTTGTTTGTTTTTCTCTTTAAATTTTTTTTAAAAAGTGAGTCAAAATATAGGCATAATTTTTCTACTGAGGTTTAAACAAATTGCTTTTCTAAAGAATGTCTCATGTCCGCACTCAAATGTATCTTACAGTAAGCAACTTTCCTGAAAGAAAGATTTTGACACTATATTGGTATCATTGGTATGTTAAAAAAAATTCTTACTTCCTCTGGGCATGGTGGTGCAAGCCTGTAATCCTAGGTATTTAGTAGACTAAACTAAGAAAGCACTATATTCAAGACTAGCTTGGATGAGTTGGTATGACCTTTTCTCAAAACAAAACAAAACAAAACGAAAGGGTGGAGTACAATTTAGTAGTAGAGTATTTACATAGCATGTATGAGTCCTGGGTTCAAGCCCCTGTAATTAAAAACCAAAAAAGCATACTTCACCTATTGTGATATGGCAATTATGCACAAAAGTATGATCTTTCACATATGTGGTAGGTTGATGCTGATCTTGGCTTTTATTTTTCAGCAAATTTTTAATGAGCACTTGTCAGTCAGTCCTTATGACTTTCATCAGCTCTTGAAGATTTCATATTTATTTGTAATGAAGCTGGTAGACCAAAAATAGTAGCTAGTGTTATCATGAGCAAGGCGAAAGAGTGTTGTGTTTCACATTGGCTTCTGTAGGAATTAATAATAACTGAGTTAAGCAGACTTGGATGTTCTGTGTTGAGCAAAGCTCTTCAAAATCTGAGAGAGTGAGGATATTTGATTATATCTCATATGGTATCTATGAGTTATCACACAGAGCTGTTCCTTAAGAAAAATAAAATAAAAAATTTTTCAGCATCCCTTTGGGACCCCTGGGGAGGATGTTTAAATATACTAAGATTATATTATTATACTTATTCTAAGACTCAATAATTACTACTTATTTTACTGTTACTAATTCAGCAATATTAAATACTGAGTATCAGGCATTAAACTATAATTTGAATTTAGTACCTAATATAGGACCATACTATCTGATTCAAAGTCAGGAAAATGGAGGTTGCAAAAGGATAGTTTCCTTTAAATATATAATAGAACCAGGAAGCCAAAAAGTTGGCTTTTAATACAAGGTCTTCTGATTTATGTTCTTAATAGCTAGACTGTGTTGCTGAATTAAAAATGACTTAATTTTGAAACAACCAGGAATGAGAATCTGTCTGGCTACATTATGAAAAGCTTAATCAGTCTATATTAAGATATATAGGATATTACTATGATACAGTTATGTGTATTTACATATATTTGTATGGATACATGCATAAATATGAAGAGATGAGAAAAGGAGCAAATTTACATCTAAGTTTCTATTAAATAAGTAATATGAGACATACCAATTGCAGATTTAACTTGGATTTTATGAGTAGATTTTCAGTATATTTGTTCTTGTTTTCTCTTATCACTGTTAAGAACTGAGAGAGATAAAAGGCAAAAATAAAGGCGAACTAACATACATGAGAAATTACCCTTGGTGCAGAAACATTGTTCATTTGCTTCTGGCATAAACTGAGGGAGAGACCATATATTCATGTCACAACATAATGGCATACTCTAGACCATTTCTATATGCATTCTCATTCCAGACTAATTTGTCAATTGTCGGTAAATTCAGCATCTTCCACATCCGGATAAATATAGATTTGTTTCTCAGTTGATGGTAAATACATTGCAGCTGTTCTACGGCAGGCAGCAGATAGATGGAGGTGTTAAGGTGCCTTTCTAGCTTAGTGTAATGTTACAAAAATACTTCAGAGAGGAAGTATTCAGAATGTGTTAAAAATAAAAAAGACCAGAGTCAGGTCCTCTCACCATTATCATGGTGATTCTTTTCTTGGTAACTGTGGGTTTTTGAGTTGTGGTAAGGTAATTAGGACCAGATGAGTCAATCCAGAAGGGTCCAAGGAAGTTACATTCCAGTCCCTGTGACTCTGTGGTTTAGTTAGCTTTGCTTTGATCTACAAAAATCCCTCCTTATCTGAGATTATGATTTCTGCTGTTTCAGTTACTTGTGGTCAACCTCAGTCTGAAAATATTAAAGAAAAATTCCAGAAACAAACAATTGATAAATTATAGATTGTGTGCTATTTTAAGTAATGTGATAAAATCTTGTAGCTTTTTACTTTGTCCTTCTCAGGACATGAATCCTGGCTTTGTTCAGCATATTCACTCTTCATATGACTTGCCTGCCATTTGCTACTAAGTAGCTGTTTTGTCTAGCTGATTCACTGCTCTGATGTTGTAGTGCTTGTCTCCAAGCAACACTTACTTTACTTAATAAAGACTTCAAAGTCCTATCAAGTTAGTATTTGGCACTTTTTCAGATTTTAGGCATTCACTGGGAGACTTGGAACATAACCCTTGCAGATAAGGGTGAATTATTGTATTGCTCTCATATTCTTTCAAAACAAGAGGAATAGATAAACTAATAAATGCACATAATGGTTTGTATCTAAATAGCCCGCCCCCCAAGCCTCATGGACTCATAGGTGTGGCTTTGGGAAGGTGATTGGTTCATGAGGGTGTGAAACTCATCAGTGATTAAACCATTGAGGATTTTATACTTAAATACATGTTGGAAGGAGGTTGTCACTGAGGGAGTGGCTTGGAAAGGTCTATCTCCCTTTCTCCTCCCTTGATCTCTCTCTCTCTACTTCCTGCTTGCTATACTATAAGCAATTCTCCTCTGCCATGCTGCTCTGCCATGGAGCCAGCTGATGAGAGGCTAAACCATTTCAAACTATGTGCCAAAATCAACCATTGTTCCTTTAAATTGTGGATGTCAGGCACTGTGTCTCAGTGATGATACAGTAACTAAGGCAACGCATGATATAAATTTTGACCGACTATTATTTTTGATTCACTGTACAGTGAACACTAAAAACCATTTCAAAGAGGTTGTAAGAAGGAATTATGAAAAATAGGTAAATATAGAATATTAGATGGTATAGTAAAATAAAAAATAATACATTAAAAGAATTTTAATGGGGCTCTAATGTGTTGAAAACAAAAATTGTTATACCTGGTAGTCCAGTGATTTTCCAAATATGACACAAGGATCAACAGAATCAGCAATTGTAGGATGTCTATTAAGGAAATACATTTTTGATCTCCAGCACAAACTTATTGAATCTGAAACTTGATGATGGAGAGCAGCAAAATCTATATATCAACATGCCCTCCAGATGAGTCTACATGAGAATTACTGGTAAAGTTATATCCATTAAATTTCCTGAAATTAGGATTCACCTGAAAGGGAGAATAAAAATTTGAAGTGAATGAGTTACTTGGAATTTTTTGTTTGACAAAATTTTTGTCCAACATATTTAAGATATTAAGAAAGAATGTTTAAATCTTTAGAAATTATTTCAGGGCATTATTCCTGATAAGTTTGATTTGTCACAGATTAGTGAAAACTACAGAGCTAATTTGGATGAATATGGTGACCCTCTTAGTTTAGCGCTACTGAGGCAAGGGGCTCAAGTGTCTTGGCTACATAGGCTGTGTTTGGTGGGCTAATTTTAACAGAATTTAATTCAAACAATATAGTGAACTTTTACTGGTAATGTCAATAGTGTTGGTGATATGGCAACATATATTTATAAATCATAACTGTGACTGCAATTTGTTTACCACTTGTATTTATTTGGAAAAACTCTTGAAAAAGATGCATTTTATACCAGATATTTGCACATATATAAATCATTCAAGTTCTAATTTTGTACCTTTTCCAAAATCAGAACTCAATTTATTTTACATACCTAGCCTAGTAAATAAATACAGTATTGAATAATCACTCATGAACACAAGTTTAAAATTTTATATTGGAAATTTATCAGAATTGAGGCAAATAATCTAGTGGTAAGTAATAAATATAAAGGAAAATTAATCTCTTACAACAAAACAGAAAGGTGTGAATTCTCAAACCCTTTACATTAACTAAAAGGTTTTTAAATGATAATTAAAGTCATCAAATATAGAAGTAAAAAATAAAAAAATGTTTACTCTTAAATAATATAACCTTTTATGCCTTTATGTAAAGGACATGAAAGATTGTAAGATTCTATACTGACACTCCTGTAAGAAAGTTAGTAACAGAAAGGAAAGAAAAAAAAATTAAATTAAGTTTTAATGTGACATGAAAAATGACAGAAATAAAGATCCAAAGACCAGCAGTGAATAGTCTATTTTCATGCATAAGTGAAGTGAAGAACTGAGAGTCATACAGAAGTATGATTGGAAAAAATATCTTGGCAGAGCGGTTCTTTATTCCCTCCCTCCTTTTAAGAGGGAGTTGCCTTCTGGAATGTGTACCTCATTATTTATTTTCAAGGAACACAGGTTTTCTGGCTTTGAAGGAGCGAGTTCTAATATCTAAGATTTGCCTTAAGAAGGAGAAATTCTTATTTTTGACATACTTGGGACAAGGGAAAAAGGAGAGATTAAAGGAAGACTGAGGTCAAAGTGAGTTTCTTGCTCTAGGGACTCTTCCAGTCCCCATCAGTTCACAGTACTAAACACATCAAAACAGAATATTTTTGCTCATTGCATCCTGAGCTCTTCCAACACTTATATTAAAAACAGAATGTAAGCAATCTAGAAGAAGAAATAAAGTGTCAGAATGGTTAAAATAGTAATAAACATCTCTGTAAAAAAGAAGCAAAAACAGTTCAATTTTGTGCACAATTAACTAGAAAAAATTTAAGGACAACACACCTTAGGTGAAAAAAAATAGGCATCTTTATTTGGGATGAAATTAGAAAACAATGCTGTTGTGCATATATAAAAATGAAAAAAGTGAATTCTTCTTAAGCAGATATGAGATGATGCTGGAACTATGACTAAAAATTTCATAACGAATTCATTAAATCTCTAGTAAAGATTAGACAAAACTAGAATTTTGATACACTAAATTTGAAATTTTTCAGAGTAAATTAGAAGTTAAAAGTTTGAATGAAATATATGTTCATGTAGTCAGAACTGACCACTGGTGTTCTAACAAATTCATGGAAAAATTCAAAATTATAGTAAAGCTCATTAGTTACAACTCTGGAGGACCAGGAAGACTGAGAAAGCATTCCAATGAAGAGAAAACAGTAGAGTTTCCATGTAACAGTGTCAACAGAGAATTTGTACAACAGAAAAACCTATGGCAACATGTGATTTTTTAATTTCCAAAATAATCCTGCATGGTTTATGTGTGTGGTCAAACTGGAAAAAAACAACAACAAAAAAATGCAAAATTTCTTTGGAAGACTTGTTTTCATCACCATTTAAACAAAAAACACTTAATTAAATTCCTGTTGAAGATGAAGTCATAATCCAAAATTACAGAGCACATACTGTGATTGAATGGGGTGGTAGTATTTAAGCTGAAATTTAAATATAGAAATTAAAAATGTATAAAAACATGATAAAACTACTCAATGTGAAAAACTCTAGTAAGTTTATATGATTTATAATATGAAAGAGGCATTTCATTATGAGTATCTCAATAAATAAATGTCTAGAGAAAGGAACAAGCATGTAAATAAAAAAGTAACTTCTACTAGAGACTGAACAATGTGGTGCCACAGCAATGACTATGGGAAACGTTCAATTTCTCCTTATTCTTTCTCCATAATTCATTTAATTTTTTATAAGAAAAAATATTACAATGTTAAAAATTTTGGTTAAAATGTCAGGTAAAAAAAACTAAGCCTAATTTATCATGTAGCCTGATGCTATATGCTTAAAAAACATACAGTTTTCTACTATTGTTTTTTAGTTCAAGGCACTTTAAATTAAAAAGAATGTGTAAGAACTTCACATATCTGTTTAGCTTATTATATCTGTTTACTATGAGGAAATAGTTAGATCTTTAAAAGAACTCAGTAGTATTTCTAGAAAAGGAAAATGCAGTCAAGAAAATTAACAAACTCCATAGAGATTTTATACAGCTGATCAGACTCCAGTGAAGAGATAATTCAAGGACTCAGGTATGGAGCTGAAAGAATGTTCCAGTACGCAATGAAAGGACACAGTAGCTGGTCAGCATGGCAGAAAAGTTACAAGAAATAGAAAACAGAATGAGAAAATCCAAAACATGACAATTATACATTACAGAATAAAAAGAAACTACTGTGTTTTATCTAATGCTTTTCCTAAACCCATTGAAATGATTGTATCATATTTGTTCTTGGTGTGATTATTTTGTGTCTAGATTTTTTCTTTTTTTAAAATTTTATTTACAGAGAAAAATGCAAAACAGAAAAAAGGGTATAAATAATACAGAATTTAAAAAAACAGTAAGAAATCACTAGTTGATAAATTACAAACTAGTTTAGAAATTACTAGTTGATAGTTAGAAATAGTTGTTCAAGCTACAAAATTAAAGTATACAAACTAGACATTCAAACAGTGAAACTGCAAACAGTTCTGTTCAACAATTCAATAAAAACTTAGCAATATGGTTATCAATCCTATGCACTTAAACATACACACAGTTATATGCTTCAGAGCACTTTCTTTTCCTCTTTTTTACGATAGCAATTACACATTTTCAGTTTTATTATCCTTACATTTCTTATTATATTTTACACTAGAGACACAATGTGATATTTATAAACATGATTCTTATTTATTTCACTTATGAGGATAGGCTCAAGTTGCCTCCATTTACCTATGAAGGCCTCAAGATAATTCTTTTTATAGCTGAGTAATACTGTATTGTATAAAAATACCACTTTTTTTCATCCACTCTGTGGTTGATGGGCATTTTGGTTGTTTCCAAGATTTAGCTATGACAAATAATGTTGCTATGAACATGGGTGCACATATATCACTGTGACATGACCTTTTCAGTTTTTCTGGGAAAATACCCAGGAGGGGAATCACTCGATTGAATGGAACTTCCTATCCTAGTCTTCTGAGAAATCTCCATACTGATTTCCATAGTGACTGTACCAGTCTACACTCCCACCAACAGTGGAGCAGTGTTCCTTTTCCCCCCACAGCCTTACCAACATTTGTTATCAGTTGATTTCTTGATAGCAGATATTCTTTCTGGAGTGAGATGAAATCTCAATGTTGTTTTAATTTGCATTTCTCAAATGACCAGTGATGATGAACATTTCATCATGTATTTATTTGCAATGTGGATATCTTCATGTGAGAACTGTGTGTTCATCTCAGATGCCCATTTTTGGAGAGCGTCTTTGAATTTGGGGGGGCTTGATGTTTTTCACTTCTTTATATGTTCTTGATATAAGTCCATTGTCTGAAGGGTTGCTGGCTAAAATTCTTTCCCACTCTGTGGGTTTTCTTTTCACTCTGATGGTGATTTCTTTTGAAATGCAGAAACTTTTCAATAATATGAGATCCCAGTTATTGATTCCTTGAAATTTTTTCCTTGCAGTTTGCATTTTGTTCATGCATTCTCTGCCTATCCCTATGTCTCCAAGACTTCTACCTATCTTGTCTTCTAGTAGATTTAGTGTTTCTGTTTTAATGCTTAGGTCTTTGATCCATTTAGACTTTAGTTTTGTGCATGGCGATAAGCATAGGTCTATTTTCAGTCTTCTGCATGTGGAGAGCCAATTTTTCCAACACCATTTATTAAAGAGACTATCCTTCCATTGAACATGTTTAGCCCCTTTGTCAAATATCGGGTGGCTGAGTGTCTTTGTACCTATACTTTCATCTTCTAATCTATTCCATTTATCCACTGGTCTACTTCTTTAACAGTACCATGCTGATTTTATCATTCTGGCTCTGTACTATAATTTCAAGTCCGGTATTGAGATAACTCCTGCCTTGCCTTTGTTGCCCAGTATTGCCTTTGCTATTTTAGTTTTCTTCTGTATCCAGATGTATTTTAGGAATATTTTCTCTAGATCTGTGAGGTATATCAATGTATTTTGATTGGGATTGCATTAAATCTGTATAACAGTTTGTGGGGGATGGCCATTTTCAGGATGTTGGTTCTGCCTAGCCAAGAGCATGGAACATCTTTCCATTTTCTAATATCCTCTTCATCTCCTTTTTCAGTGTAGCATAATTTTCAGCATATAGGTCTTTTATATTCTTAGTTAGGTTGATTCCTAAGCATTTCATTTTTTAGATGCTAATGTGAAGGGCGATATTTCCACTATTTCTCTCTCATGGAGTTTCTTGTTTGTGTACAAGAATGCTATTGATTTTTGAGCATTGTGTACAAGAATGCTATTGATTTTTGAGCATTGACTTTGTATCCAGCTACACTGCTGAATTTGTTTATTACCTCTAGTAGTGTTTTAATGGAGTTTTTTGGGTCTTCTATGTAGAGTATCATGTCATCAGCAAGCAGTGATAATTTAACTTTTTCCTTTCTATCTTTTATTTCTTTTATTTTCTTTTTTCTTTCTATCTTTTATTTTATTGTGTGATTGCCCAGACTACTATTTCCAGAACTATATTGAATAGGAGTGGTGATAGTGGACATCTTGTCTTGCTCCAGATTTTAAAGTGAAAGCTTCCAGTTTTTGTCCATTTAGTATAATGTTGACTGTTGGTTTTTCATAGATGGTCTTTATAAGATTGAGGTAGATACCGTGTATTCTGAGATTTTGAAGGGTTTTTATCATGAACATGTGTTGGACTTTATTGAACGCTTTTTCTGCATCTATTGAGATGAACATGTGGTTTTTGTTTTTGGCTCTGTTGATGTGGTGTATTTTTTAAATTTTATTTTAAAGAGAATAAAACAAAAGAGAACAGAACAAAGCAAATCAGAACAGAACAATGCAAGCAACAAAGCACTTCACAACAAGGCAACCAGATATCAACAGTAACTACTATAATATCTCTTTTCTGTGAAATAGTTGAACATACCTTCACACACAATAATATCAAACATAATAAAATATTATAAAACCATTCAAGAGAATGAAAGTATTACAGGACATTCAAAACCAACTAACAGAAAATGAACAACGGTAATGATAATATCTCATTTTCCTTAAAAAATTTGTTTATACTATCACACATACTAAAGTCCAGTAAGACACAACAGAATAGAACCAATGGACACAGAAGAACAAAAGGATGGTAGGACTTCAAAGCATGATGTGCTATTTCTATACAATAGAGAATTACTCAGTTATAAAGAAGGATAAAATTCAGAGTTTTATAGGTAAATGGATATAACTTGATGACATACTCATAAATGAAATAAGTCAGACTCATATGTGTATCATATTGTCTCCCTGATGTGAGAAACTGAAAGGTCCAAAATAAATAATAGACATTTTGAAATGGGAATAAATCTTTCAAAATTAAAAAAGAACTAGGATGGGGGAAAAGGGAGAGGAGGAAAAGGAACAGAGAAATGAATACGGTATATTTATATTACTGTTAAAAGGTTTGTGCTAATACTGTTTGGAGAATATTGTTTGGAGAATTTTTATACCAATATTATGTATCCCAAGTACCTTCTTTAAAGATAGCAATACTCAGTGTATTAAATATTGTTATTCTCCTATAATTTTATCATGAAATTTTGTCTTACTTTTTTCCCTAAGATAAAATTAAATTTAAAAATTAAAACAGTGATTCCATTTATAGTAACTTCAAAAATAAACACTAGAAGTAACATTAGTTAAGTTACTAGTGAATGAACACTATGATGAAAATTCCAAAATACTGATGAATGAAATGGAAAAAGATACAATTCTCAGTAAAGGGAATGGTTTGGTGGAAATAATATTAAAATGTTCATATTTATAGCAAAATATTGTAAGAGTTAATGCAACTACAATATCAATGAAGTCATTGTGCAAATAGAAATACCAATCCTAAAATTGATATGGAGTTACAAAACACCCTAAATACTTGTAGGAATCTACAGTCAAAAAAGAGGCATCCATAGGAGAGAAGAAATAGTAAAATTAGAGCAGAAATCAATGCAGTTGAAACTAAAAATATACAAAGAATTAATGAATTAAAAAGCTGGTCTTCTGAGAGAATAAACAAAATTGACAAACCTCTAGCTAACATAAAGAAAAAGAAACAAAAATCCCAAATTCCCACAATAAGGACCAAAAAGGGGGAAATACTACAGATCCCATGGAAACTCAAAAGATTATGAATACTTTGAAAATCTCTACTCACATAGAATGGAAAACAGAGAGGAAATTTCTAGAAACACATGAACTACCAAAAGTCAACCAAGAAGAGATAGCAATTTTGAATAATCCAATATCAGCTATTGAAATTGAAAATGTAGTAAAAAACTTACCAACAAAGAAAAGCCCAGGTCCTGATGGATTCATGGCTGAATTCTACAAGAAATTAAGAGAAGATTTGATGCCAATATTCCTTAAACTCTTCAATGAAATTGAAAAGAAAGCAATCCTCCCTAAATAATTCCTGGAGGCAAGCATTACTCTGATACCAAAGCTAGAGAAAGACCCAATCAAAAAGGAGAACTATAGGCCAATTTCACTCATGAACATTGATGCAAAGATTCTCAATAAAATACTGGCAAATAGAATGCAGCAAATCAT
>PVJX010042750.1:0-14475 GCA_004027295.1 Dolichotis patagonum | reverse complement strand
AAACCGTTTCTTCCCATACCAATTCCCAGCAGCTCTGGATTTTCCACTATTTTTGGCGCATTCTCAAAGATAAGTTGGCTATATACTAGGTCATCACTTAACTCTTGGTAATTAATTTTTATCGTGTTATCTCCTATGTTTATATGTTATTATATTGACTCCACCACACTCTTGGAACTCAAGTACAATCATCTCTGAGGGGTGCAAAGGAAGATCCAGATTCTAATAGATTTACATTTTATTAAATTACATTTGCATTTGTCTATGTTGCTACATCATAATTTGTGGTGTCTCTTCCTGTGAACTCCTTAAGATTGGAACCTAGACCTACAAAACAAACTGGCTTGTTCACATTATCAAGTAATTATAAATGTAATTGATAATTATACATTGCACATGAGTGTTCTCCATTTTAATCATGTTAACGTTAGGTACAAATTATATAAGCAGATAGTCTGCAATCATATTGTATCACTATTGAATTAATTTAATTAGGCTTCTTATTTGTGATAATTGCAGATGTATATACAGTTATAAGAAATAGTAGAGAAAAACTCCCTGTACCCTTTACTCAGAGGCTTCTAATGGCAACACCCTTCAAAACTATAGTACAATATTATAACCTTTAAAATATTGATAATATAGTCCAGATACAGAATATTTCTATCACCACAAAGATCTCAATTGCTGTACTTTTATTTCCACACTGAAGCGTTCCCACCCCTTTTAACCACTTATTTCATCTTTAACCCATTTTTAAGCAGTATTCTCCACTTAAATTTATTTCAAAAATGTCATATAGTGGAATAATAAGTGAGGACCCCTTAGAAGCTGGCTTTTTTGACTCACCATAAATCTCTGGAGATTTATCCGGATTGTTGAGCATCTATCAATAGTTTGTTTCTCTCTTTTCTGTGTGTGTGACATGGTGTGGAGGTACTACAATATGTTTAATCAATACTCACTGAAGAGAGTTCTACATTTTAGGTACGCCAAATAAATGGTGCAAATATTCATTTATAGGTTATCATGTAAACATAGTTCTCTTTTTCCTGGAATAAATGTACAGATACCTGGATGTTGCTTGGTTTATTTTTAAAGAAAATATGTGGTTAAATACATTTTTATGTGGTTGTACTATTTTATATTATGGATATTAAGATATGAATGATTCCATTTTTCTATATCTAGTGTTTTTACATTGTCCTTGTATCATTTTAGCTACAAGGAAGTGTGTGTAGCAAGATTCCATTGTTCTCTTAATTTTCATTTCTCTAATGATGTTGAATATCTTTTCACATTTTGTCTATACTGAAGTAAAATGCTGCTCCCTGTATAATAGTTATAGCATCTCTGCCATTTTGCATTAGTATTTACTGACTAGTATTCTTTATATTCAAATTGAGATTTTCTAATTTCTTGATATAATGAGAAATTTTTACTAAAACTTTGACTTTGTGTGTTATGAATCTCTGAGTCTTATCTAATCCTGCTTTACCTGCCTGCATCTGACACTCCTCTAGAAGAGCTGGTGGCCAAAAGAGGTAACAGTGGTACCTTCTTTATGCCCAATGGGTGATAGAAGGTCAGGCTCTTCACTGATCTAGACTGGTACAGACTGGGGACAGGGGCTCTCATTACAGCTTCCTCATGAGGACTCTACACGTACTACCACAGTGCTGAGGCAGGCATGCCTATTTACTGACCCTATTTTGCCTGCACTGACACATCATTTGGGGAGATTATTGCTGCTAGGCTGTGTTAGTGATCCTCACTACTCCAGCACGAGGGTGGGGGCCTCCTAATATGTGAATGGCAGTGGAAGTCCAGCCTTCCCAAGTGTTTTACTAGGACACTGTGCCAATACATGGGGTAGGTGTGATGTCTGTTCCCCCACTCGACCCTCTCTGACACTAGCTGGGTGGGAAGGCAGTGGAGAGGTCGAGGTTTCTAGCATGTCTACTCTCCCTGCTCCGCGTAGAGTGCTGGAGTGCATAGAATAGGGCTGCTACATTTCCTCTGGTGTTGGCTGGAATAGAATGGCTATTTTTGAAAAGCTTTTCCTGCTAACTTGCCCACTTTTATCCTTTGACTAGAAAAGCAGGTGTTTGTTAGGGTCTTTGCATCTACATTCACTGATGCGTAGCAGAAAATGTTCCCCTTCCAGCCAATATTCTTCAGTTTCTGTTAGTTGCCCAGGTAACTTCCAGTTTACTTTAGTTTCCATTACAGTTCCTGTTATTTCTGTTTCTAAGGAATGCCTGTTCACTGTGATGTAATGCTGGTCACTATGATGCATATGGTAAGAACCAATCAAAGGCAGCCAAGTATTCTGCTTCTGTACTCTCCACTTACAGGCCCTATAAGAGTGCTAGCCCATCACTGCTTAGGTCCTGATATTTTTTTTTAAGGGTTGATTCCTTGGCAGTGCCCATTAATGTTAAATAAATCTGCCTCCAAATCCTGTTTGACATTTTGGTGTTTTTGTTTGACACCGAAGATATACTGGTTTTTATCACACATTAAAAAAAAAACTACTCAAGGGACTCACCACTGTATTATGACTAGAGTCTTATGCCACCAAGCCAAAGCAATCTGCTACCTTCTCCCTACTCTTCATGTCATTTTATGTTTACATGCACATGTGTGCAACTGTATATGTCCATATACGTATGTGTATGTGCATGTATATGTGTATATGGTGCACATGTTTTACTTGCATTTAGTAAGAGGAATAGAGAATACTGCATCCATATCATCTCCCAATGAAGTCTCACCATAACATTTTGAACATAGTTCCTCTGATTTGGTATTGAAAAAATGACAAAGGGCTTACCTAATAGATAATGATGGTCAAAATGATATTCAACATGAAACATAGATAAAATATTTCAGAAGAGGTTAAATTAATCACATATTTATATTTTCTAATAGTTTATTTTTTGACTATACAAATAGATTCAATAATACAAATAATTTATAATTCTTAATGGGAGGAACAAGGAGAATAGTCCAGTAAAATCCGCAGAAAGTTTTCCAAGGTCATCTTGGTGTGAGTTTGTTTGTTCCCAGGGTAACTACCTCCTCACTGTTCCCATTGGAGTCATAGATTCCAATGTCTTCATGGGTCAAACTAGAACTGTGCCAAGCAATGAGACAATAAGTGGTAGAAACCAAGATGAAATACAGTGGATTTAATCCTACAGCCCAGAGACACTGAAAATCAAGTAAAGTCCTACTTGAAGGATAAGGACTACTACTTTCTGATCACTCCTTGTTTTACATTTCATAAAAAGTAACATCACTTTCAGACTAAATTTTTTGAATTCCAAATGATTTCACTATGCTGTATTGTATGTCTCTCAAGACCAGGAATCATATTCAAACTAAAAAAAAAAAAATAGCACTCTAAAACAAAAATCAGGCCTGCTCCTAAATAATGCAAAAGACTTACGGCTAAGAACTACCTTCATGCGGGAACTTTACTAAAATGTTTGTGTGTGTGTGTGTGTGTGTGTGTGTATTTATATACAAAAATATATATTATATATATATATATAATTTTAGTTTGGATCCAGAGATGAATTAAAGGCAGAAAATATTAACTTATATGATTCTTTTAAGAAAAAAATAGGATTTGTGGAAAATGTTATACTGCTTTATTATTTGGTGAGTTCAGTTATAAAAATGGAACTAGTTTATTATACTAGACCTCAAATCACTTTTCAAAGAGTAGGCCGCAGTCATATCTAGAAAATGCAATTGATAACAATACAGTTTATATAAATTTACTCAATTAGTAATGATAATAACAAAGTATTATTAAAGAAACAAATTACATGGCTAATTTTCATTTTAATCATATTTTCTATTGGATCTTTCTTGGGAATGGAATACTAACTGAACTCATGAATAAGGTCCATTGTATCTGAGAAGTCACCTAGAGGCTCGATCGAGACAAAAATCTTGCAGGTTTGACTTCCTGCTGGTTCTGTATCTTTCGGTCCTACAGGGATGAACAAGATCAGTGTCCTGTAAGAAATTTTCCCAAAGCAGCAATACCTTTCCAGGCACACCAGTAGGTAAGCTATGCCAGAGGCAGAAATACTCAGAGATCCAGTTAAAAATGCTAAAATCACACAAGTGATTAATTTGGTTTACCCATACAGCAAAAATTTGTTAAAAAGAGAGAGATTGGGTAAAGTAAACGATTTGAGATACATGAAAATGTGAAAAAGACCACACTGCCCTTGTGTGTGGTTACATGGAGTTCCTATCCTCAAGTGTCTGGACTGCATTAATCTTCCCCATAGCCAGTATGGGTATAAGTACCAGACGCAACATTTGGAAATAGCCAAGAAATTTCTTCAGATCAGTGAAATGAACTTGTCTGGTCAAAAACATGAGATGAATATGTGAAGTTATTGAACCAAATTGTCACCAAACAGTTGTGAGTTTTCTTTATATGTCCTCAATACAGACGTGGAGTTAGAATGGGAACATGCTGGGTGTCACCAGTGGTGGCTGCTTTAGGGGAGATATTCTTAGCTTAAAATTTGTAGGACTAGCACTCATTTCTTCCATCCCTACCCACCTTTTTTCCTTTTACATTATCGTTCTATTCATTCTATGTATTTTTTGTGGTGGATTAAAAACTGGTGGCCAACTTGTAATACCAGCTGAACTGAATCAGCGTGGTGCAGAGCGTGGATGGCCCAAATGAAGATGGTTGTCAAGATAAAAAAGGAGAACTGGAGAGGGAGAGAATGCTGCTGTTGTTTGGAGCTGCTGGTTGTCCTGGAGGAGCTTGTCATGCTGGCTTCCCTGACAGAAATTTGGTTGTTATCATTGGTAGAGCTTGGGACCTTGTTGCTGAGAATGGCTGTGGTTCACATTGCGGGGCGGGGTTCTGGTCCTTACTTTGATCATTACTTCCTGGCTCTGGAGGGGAAGATGTGTGCTGTTCAGTCTCCAGGAGAGGCTTATCATGCAGGCTTCCTGATATGTACTAGGTTTTTCTCATCGTGGAAGGAGCTCAGGACCTCTTTGGCACTGGGGATGGGTGTGGCACACTTTGGAGGAGCTCTGGTTCTTTGGGCATTGCTTCCTGGATCCAGTGCAGAATCCTTAGCCTACTGGAACAGATTCTTCATTCTGCTGGCACAGACTTTCTAGCTTCCATTACTTACCTTGGGGCCTTTGCAGCACAGATCCTGAAACAGACTTGCATGAGTGATTGTCATGGGCTCTAGGTTTTCAGCTGGACTCATGCAGGACATTGCTATGATGTACAGGCCCTTGGTTGAATTGTCTAGGTTTTTAGTGTGTGGGGACAGATTTCCTACCCTTTCTTTGTATTTGACTCCTTGAGTAATCATAATATTATAATTTATGTAGTTCCGTATTGTCTTAGTCTCCTTGCAAACTCCTGATAACAACATTTTTGCTATCACATATCACTAATTTTTTATGCATGACACATAGTTTCTACTCTAAAGATATAAGATATATCTCTTTTTCATTTCTTTCCCCTTTGTGGTATTAGGGATTTTTTTTTTTGTAACAAGAATCAAACTCAGGACTTTGCACTTGCCAGGCAGGTGCTTATATGCCACTGAGCTATATCCTCAGCCATAGATACTTGTCTTTTTATTATATATACTTATCATTTCTCACACAGTTTGAAGAGATCTCATGACTTATTAATATACACTATCTATATTCAATGTTTATTGTCTCTCACATCTTATTTTTTTCATCTTTTACTTTTCTTTTACCTTTTGTTTGTTAGCTCTCTAAGCTGCCAAGGCTGGCCTTGAACTTGTGATCCTTTACCAGAGCCTCTCAAGTAGCTGGGGTTACTGGCATGTGCATCAAGCTAGGCTTCCATTTTTCTCATCTTTGCAGAAGAATTAACCTCAAACAGTACAGCAACCTCAGATCACAGTGGAATTCACATCCATTCACATTAGATAGCACTGCAGGTGTGTGTCCAAAGATTCCATTTAAGGACATCCATTGGAAATACAAAAATGAGAATTCAGAGACATCCACGTAATTATCATGCAGTGTGGCAGCTTTAAACATCTTTCTCTGAGTGCTTTGGTTTTCTTATGAACTATTAATACAAGTGTCTTTTTAGATATTTTATAAAAGTGTTATTTAAGACAGAAATAGATTTATGTTCAATCTAAACTCAAATGAATAGTACATATTTCTTTTGAATATCCATATATCAAATAGTTTTGAGTTTCAAACAAAGAATAAGTAAACCAGGTGAGAAAGGAGAAATATTCAATTGAAAGAAGAAACCTGTGCCATATTCTGAAGGTGTGTCCTGGCTAGCCATGTGGTCCAGAGACTCTGAACTCCCAGCCAGGTGCAAGGCCCTGGCAACACATTCCAAGGATTTGCACCAGTTAGCCACCAGGGTTCTGTTGGTTCTGGACTCCACCCAGTGAGGTGCAAGTCCCTAGCACCAGACTATGGGGATGAGTCCATGCTAGCTGCACAGAGGATCTGAGATCTGCCCAGCCCAGCATCCCAGCACAATCCATTGGGGGAACACCTGGCCAACCTCACAGGTCACAGAGGTTCCAAGCTCTGGCCAACCCAAAGCCCCAGAGCCATCCATCAGGGAGTGACCAGCCTAGCTGATGGTTCCTGGAGATGCTGAGCTCTTCCCATCACATCCAAGGCCCCAGCACCATAGTTCAGGTGTGCATCCCAGCTAGCCCCATGGGTCCTAGGGGTTCTGAACTCTGCCCAGCCGAGAGCAAGGCCCCAGCACCACACTCCAAGGGTGTATCCATGCTAGTTGCACAGAGGATATGAGCTCTGCCCAGCCCAGCATCCTAGTAAAATCCATCTGGGATCACCTGGCCAGCCTCATAGGTCACAGAGATACCAAGCCCTGTCCAGTCCGGAGTCCTAGAGCCATCCATCAGTGAGTAACCAGCCTACCTAACAGGTAGTGAAGATTTTGAGCTCTTCTCATCACAGCACAAGGGTCCAATACCATAGTTCAGGGGAGTGCCCCAGCTAGCCATGTGGGTATTGGGAGGATCAAAACTCTGCCCAGCACATTATCTAGTGCAATCCATCCTCAGTTGTTGGACACACAGGTCCCAGAGCAAAATGACAAAATGACAGAGCAAGATGTAGTCTCAGTCCTCCAGCCCACTGAAAAAAAAAAAAAACCAGAGATACTGAAATGGAAGATACTGGAAATAACACAACTGAACTTTCTGAAATGATAGCAACTGAAGTAAAGAAACAACTCCATGAAGCTATAAAGGAAATCAGATCAGAAATAATCACCTAGATAAGAAAAAAAGGAAATGACAAATATGATGAAAAAGATGCTGAGTGTATCTAAAGAAGATCTAGAGTTAAAAAAGAGGAAGATAAGAAAATAGTGGAACCTTGAATGAACAATATAAGACAGAATTAGAAGGCATGAAACAGATTCAAAGGGTATTCAGGAAATTAAAAATTCCAGTGAAAGCTGGAAAAACTGCTGCAATGAAGCTGAAGATAGACTTACAGACCTTGAAGACAGGATGGAAGCATACTATAACAAAAGCAAAGATCTTTTAAAAACAACAAGGAACCAGGAAACAACAATTCAATAGTTACCAGATGATTCAAAGAGAAGCAATGTAAGAATGACAGATGTTAAAGAAAAAGCAAGAGTCAACACAAATGACAGAAGAAGACTCTACAGAAATAATAGCAGAAAATTTTCCAAACATGGGAAGAGAATCTGATATACAGATAAATGAGGCATATAGAAACCCAATTAGCCACAATCAAAATAAATCTTCACACAGTCATATAATAGTTAGGATCTCAGAAATTCAGCATAAGAACAGAATACTAAAAGCTGTCAGAGAAAAGAAACAGATCACCTACAAAGGAAAGCCTATCAAAATCACAGCAGACATTTCAATAAAAACCTTCAAGTCAAGAAAATCTCGCAGTGAAGTATTTCGGATACTGAAAGAAAGCAACTTCCAATCCAGATTGATGTACTCTGCTAAACTTTTGAAAATTAATGGAGAAATAAGATATTTCCATGACAAAGAACAACTGAAGAAATTCATGACAACCAAGCCAATACTACAAAGGGTACTGAAATGTACTCCAGAAAGAGATAAAGATAACTACATTTACAACAACAGCAGCAGAAAAGAAACCACTAAACAGGCCAAACAATTAAACAGAAAAAGTAGAAAACCAACAACAGTAAGAAAACATGACAGGGATAAGTCAGTATGTATCAGTTACATCCATCAATGTAAATGATCTCAATTCACAAATAAAAGTAGACAGACTGGTAGAGTGGATTAAGAAACAAAATCCAGGGGCTGGTATTTAGCTCAATGGCATAAGCACCTGCATGGCAAGTGCGAGGTTGGGAGTTCAATTCCTGGTACAAAAAAAAAAAATTGGTCAATCCATTCTGGGAGCCTAACCTGTGCCAGTTGATTCCCAGTGCATGAGGAACCCTTGGAACATCACTCCCAGCCTGGAATACCACGCCCAGCATCCCAGATCACTGGAGGACAAACAGGAGGTCCCCACTGGCATAACTGGGCCACACCCAGTGACCTCTAAGCAGCAAGTAGCCTGCAGTCTGCCCCAGGAAAGAAAGGTGGCAGGTGATTCCCAGCACACAGGGAAGCTTTCAAATGTCACTCGTAATCAGAAATATGGGAAAATGACAAAACAAAAGGGAAAAATGCAATCTCAAACTTGCAGCCCAACCAAAGCAAGACTAGGAGACATGGACATAGAAGAAAATGTAAGCTATACACCTGAAATTCCTGAAATGATAACAACTGAAGTAAAAAACAACACTGAGAAGCTATAAAAGAAATCAGATCAAAAATAACCTTCCAGGTAAAAGACATGTAAAAACAGCAGAAGATTAATAGGTATAAATGAAAAATGAAGTGACAACACAAATGATATCAAGAGGCTATTCCATTGATCTTCAGGTCTGTTTTTATTCCAGTACCATTCTGATTTTATTACAGTAGCTTTGTAGTATAACTTCAAGTCAGCAGTTGTGAGGCCTCCTGCCTTGCCTTTGTTGCTTAAAATTGCCTTTGCTAGTCTAGATCTCTTCTGGTTCTAGATGAATTTTAGGAGTGATTTCTCTAGATCTGTGAAGTATGCTACTGTCATTTTGATTGGGATTGCATTACATCTGCATAACAATTTGGGAGAATGGCCTTTTTCACAATGTTTGTTCTTCCTATCCATGAACAAGGGATGTCTTTTCATTTTCTGAAGTCCTTTTCAATTTCTTATTCAGGGTATTATAATTTTACTGGAATAGATATTTTGCTTCTTTTGTTAGATTAATTCTTAAGTATTTCATTTTGCTAGATGCTATTGTGAAGGGTGTGGTTTCACTTATTTCTCTCTCAGTGGTTTTGTTGTTAATGTATGGAAATGTTATTGATTTTTGGGTGTTGTCTTTGTATCCAGCTACATTACTGATTTTATTTACTATACCTAGGAGTCTTTCTTTCTTTTTTTTTTTTTTGTAACGGGGATCAAACTCATGACCTCATGCTTGCCTGGCAGGCACTTGTGCCACTGAGCTAAAACCCTAGCCCTACCTAGGAGTCTTTCAATGGAGTTTTGGGAGTCTTCTATGTAGAGTATGTCATCTGCAAATAACGATAATTTAACTTTTTCTTTTCGTATCCTTACTCCTTTTATTTCTCTCTTGTCTAATTGCTCTGGCTAGTATTTCCAGCAGTATATTGAATATGAGTAGTGATAATGGACATCCTTGTCTTTTTCCTGATTTTAAGGTAAAAGCTTTCAGTTTTTGGCCACTTAATATGATCCTGGCTGTTGGTTTGTCATAGATGGCTTTTATCATATTGAGGTAATGACCATCTATTCCAGTTTTCTTTAAGTTTTTTGTCATGAATAAGTGTTGGACCTTATCAAAAGCTTTTTCTGCCTCTATAGAAATGATCATATGGTTCTTATTTTTGGCTCTATTGATATGGTGGATTACATTTATTGATTTGTGTATGTTGAACTATATTTGCATTCCTGGGATGAATTACACTTGTTCATGGTATATAATCTTCTTGATGATTTGCTGCATTCTGTTTGACAAAATTTTATTGAGAATTTTTGTATCTATGTGCATTAGGGAGATTGGCCTGTAGTTTTCTTTTTTTGTTAGGTCTTTCTCAGGTTTTGGTATTTAAGTAATGTTTGCTACCCAGAATGAGTTAGGGAGAACTGTTTCCCTTTCAATTTCATTGAAGAGATTGAAGACTGCCAGCATTAAATCTTCTTTGAATTTCTTGTAGAATTCTGCAATAAATCCATCAGGATCTGGGCTTTTCTTTTTGGTAAGGATTTAATTACATTTTCAATTTCATTAATTGAAATTGGTTTATTCAGCAGTTTTACATCTTCTTGACCCAGCTTTGGTAATTCATATGCTTCTAGGAATCTGCCCATTTCTTCAGTGTTATTAAGCCTATGAGAGTAGATGTTTTCAAAATAGGTATTGATGATCTGTATTTCCACAGGGTGTGTAGTGCTTTCACTCTTTTCATTCCTTTTTGCATGAATTTGAGTTTTTCCTTTCCTTTTTTAAATAAAGTTGGGTAGAGGCCTGTCAATTTTATTTATTCTTTCAAAGAACCAACTCTTTGATTCATTGATTCTTTGTATTGTTTTCTTAGTCTCTATTGCATTGATTTCTGCTCTGTCCTTTATAATTTCCTTCCTTCTTTTGGCTTTGGCCTTGACTTGCTTTCCATTTTCCATATGTTTGAGGTGTAGCATCACATTATTTGTGTCGTTCTGTTTTCCTGATGTGGTATTTCACCGCAATAAATTTTCCTGTGAGAACTGCTTTCATTGCATCCCACAGGTTCCGGTAAATGTATTTGTATTTTTGTTTGCCTGTAAATATTGTTTAATTTCTTCTTTAATTTCCTCTGTGACCCACTAATTGCTCAGGAATGTATTATTCAATTTCCATGTGTTTGTGAGGGTTTTGCAGTTTCTTTTGTCATTAATTTCTGTTTCATGGTACTATGATCCAATAACATGCATGGGATAATTTCAATTCTTTTGCATTTACTTAAGCATGTTCTGTGGGCTAGGATATGGTCTATTTTAGAGAATGTTCCATGTGCTATTGAGAAGAATGTATATTCTGATGTTGTTGGGTGGAACACTCTGTATATGTCTACTAAGTCCATTTGTTCACAAGTGTGATTCAGTTCTGTTATTTCTTTGCTGATTTTCTGTCTAGTTGATCTGTCCCTTTGTGTCAATGGCATGTTAAAGTCTCCTGTTACAATTGTGTTATTTCGTATTTGATTTTTCATTTCTGTTAATACTTGTTTTGTATAGCTAGGTGCTCACAAATTTGGTGCATATATATTTAAGGTTGTTATTACTTCCTCTTGAAGTTTTCCCCTAACTAGTATGTAGTGACCTTCTTTATCTCTTCGGATCATTCTTTGAAATTCACATTGAAGTTTGAAGTTCACATTATCTGCAAACAGAATAGCTTCATTGACTTCATTGTTTATGCTGAGAAGTCTGCTGTGATTCTGATAGGCTTTCCTTTATAGGTGATCTGTCTTTTCTCTCTAACAGCTTTTAATATTCTGTTCTTACGTTGGATTTCTGGGATGTTGATTATTATATGTCTGGGTGTAGTTTTATTTTGATTATGGTTCTTTGGGGTTCTATATGCTTCACCAATCTACATGTCAGTTTCCATTCTCATGTTTGGGAAATTTTCAGCTATTACTTCTGTAAATAGGCTCAATATTATTTGTGTTGTTACTTTCCTTTTCATTTATACCTATCAATCTTATGTTGTTTTTCTTTGCATCATCTTGCAGTTATTGAATTGTTATTTCTTGGTTCCTTGTTATTTTTAATAGATCTTTCCTTTCCTGTTCACTAGCTGTAATCATGTCTTCCAGGTCTTAAATTCTATCTTCACTTTTGTTGAGGCGGTTTTCCCAACTTTCGATGGAATTTTTGATTTCCTGTATATCTCTTTGAATCTGCTATTTGTTTCTTATATTGTTCTTTCAGAGTTTCCATCTTTTTGCATTGTTCCTCTAATTTTTTAACTATGTCTTCTTTATATGTGTTCAGCATTTCTTTCATTACAGTTATCATTTCTTCTTTTACTTGGGAGACTATTTCTGATTTGAGTTCTTTTATAGCTTCCCAGAGTTGTTTCTTTACTTCAGTTGTTATCATTTCAAAAATTTCAGGTGTATGGCTTATATTTTCTTCTGTGTCCATGTCTCATAGGCTTGCTTGGGTTGCTCTGCAAGTTTGAGATTGCATTTTGCTCTTTCGTTTTGTCATTTTCCTATATGTCTGAGTTTTGAGCAATATTTGAAAGCTTTCCCCTTGTGCTGGGAATCACTTGGCCTACTTTTGGCTCCCATGACAGACTGAAGGCCACTGCTAGCTACTTGGAGTTCACCAGGCATGGACCAGGTAGAACCTTCAGAACTCCTGTGCATCCTCCAGTGCGTTCAGGGCCCAGAACTCAATTCCAGCCCCTGCTAGCTGCTTGGAGTTCACTGGTCATGGCCCAGTTAGGCCTATGGGGATGCCCATGTGTCCTCAGGTGATTTCAGGTGCAGGGCATGGCCCTACTGCCTTTGAGCGATGTTCCAAGGCTTCCTTGTGTGCTGGGATTCAGTCTGTGTGTGTTCAGGGCCTGGGATTGAATTCTGACCTCTGCTAGCTGCTTGGAGCACTGAGACATTTATAAGTAAATGGATGCAACTCGAGACCATATTCATAAGTGAAATAAATCAAACTCACATCTATAAATGCATTATAGTATCCCTAGTACAAGAAATGGTAAGACTATATGCATACAAAAAACTCAATAAATACAGTGAAAGGATAAGAATCTGCTTAAAGGGGAAAAAACAATATCTCATGGAAAATGAAGGAAAAGAAAAAGGAAGGGAAAAGAAAAAATATCTAAAATTATATAAACACACTTAGGATAGATAAGATGATTGTGCTACAAATTCTATAAGTTCTTGGAACAAAATAGTTAACATTCATAGGATTGGAAGAATTGTGCATATTATTGTGTGGTGAATTGAGGAACTCTTGAAGATCATTATGTAAAATAACAACCCTAGCTATGCTCCTACCACCTTGTTTTGAAGGCCTATATGGTGAGTGTTTTGGGCTCTTTGCTATTGTTATTTATTTTTGTTTCATATTTTTCTAGGAATTTGTTTCATTTTGTTTTCTCTTCTAACAGAAAGGATAGATATACATGTAGAGACTCACACATGCATAGAACTTTTACTAAACAGTTTATGAGAATTGATTATATAATGCATGATGAAATGAACAGCTACTTTGAAGAAAAAAAAACTACACTATTCAGTGCTGATTCCATAGTGTCATGCTATGAAATCCAGCAATACTATCATTCTTTGTTCAGAGTGATTTTAGTCTGTTTCATATTGTTTAATTTCAACATATGTATAGGTATAGACAGCTATTTTGAAGAGAATAAGAGTCATTATGGCAGCATTATTGCTGATTTCCCTATTGTCTGGTTTTGAAGGCCTAAAATGCCTTCATCATTCTGTTCTGATCAGTTTTATACCATTTTTTTTGTATAAATTCATTGTGTGTGAAGATATGGACAAGTATTTAGAAGAAAACTATTTAGAAGATAGACAGTGATGATCTCCTATTGTCTTGCTTTGAAATCTGTGTCACTTATGTTGTTTTTGTCTGATTTACTTTGCTCTGTTTTGTTATGTTTAGTTTTACCCTCTTTAAAATAAAATTTAAAAAAATAAAGAAGAATAAAAGAAAGTTTACTATGTCTTGTTTTGAAATTCTGTATCATCATTTTGTTTCTCTCTCTTTAAAAGTTTATGTATGGATAAAAACATGAATGTAATGCTGTAGCTCTACTCATTCATGTGCTCAAATTATTTATTGATCTCTTACTCAATGCCAGGTGCTGAATCAGCACAAGGACTCAAAGCTGATGTAATACATTCTGTGTCCTCAAAGTGTTCAGGGCCTGGTCAAAAGACAGATGAATAAAGCAGCAAATGTAATGTAACAGGGCAAGTACTCCAGCAATAAAGTCCAACAAGAAGCCACACAAGCAGAGGGGAAATGACTCCAACTGAAGCAGCCAAGGAAAGCTTTTTAGAAGTTATGGTGTCCACACCAGTCAGCAGGGAAGGCAAAAGGCATCTCAGGTGAAGGAAACAGCATGTGCAAAGAAAGACATGATAGGTTTGGGAAGTGGCAAGTGCAGCACTGTGGGCAACTGTGCTGGTGGAGTAAAATGGAAGCCAGAGCACAAAGGGATTTAAACATTGCGTATGCTAAGCGAAGTTCAGGCTGCATTCTCGACTCAATGATTTTAAATAGGGAAAGGACTGAATTAGATTT
>PVJX010042749.1:0-14010 GCA_004027295.1 Dolichotis patagonum | reverse complement strand
GTCTAGTGGTATTAGTGCTCCATTGCTTTCTAGGAAATTATTATTTTAGCTTATCAGAGGAACTTTAACAGAGAGAACCTCAAGCCAAGGGACACCCCACATGAAGGTTTTAACAGCTGGGCAGGACAGCAGGCAAGTTCATGGTTATTTCAGAGTCAGAAAAACAGTGAAGATGTCATGAAAACCTGAACTTCTTGGAGGGTGCGATTAGCACTACTGCATCCTGGAAGGGAATTTGAAGAATGATAGTGAAGCATACACCTTAGCTGCATTAGGACTGCATAGTGTCACCTGTGTGTCTCACTGGGTTTATCTCTCTACCCTTGTACCCTTTATATAAAACCATGCACCATGGTTAAGCAGGCAGAATCTGAAAATGTTATACCTTAAAGTGTAGTGAGTTGAAGGAACGATTCAGTGTCTTCCAAGTTTTAGCAGACTTACTACAAACTTTTGATATTAAAATTTAGTCAACCTGCAGGAATTTGCAAAAAAAATAATACATCATAAAATTCCTTTGTATAAATTGGCTTTGCAAATTTTGCACCTGCATTTGGAATTTCCCTGAGTGTACACCTTATTGGCAAATTATACAATAGAGAATAATAGCTCTACAGAGTTTCAATGAGGAAAATGTGGAAACCTTAAAAAACAGGCTTCCTGTTTATGATTTTTTATTCTTTGTTTTCTTTATTGAAGCTTTTATGTAATTCAGAAATGATTTAGAATTCATACTAAAAAACAACTTAGTATTTCAACCTTTTTCTTGGACATGGGTTGCTGCTTTATTGCCTCCAAACTAGAGAAGCATCTTGTTTGGTAGAAAGAATTCACAATTCGTTAGCATAATTTTGTCCATGACTACTTTAGAGATGAAAAACTTCAAAATATTTATTTAGGCAATATGCAAAATCAAGACTTTTACCTTGTTTGTCTTGTCTGATTGCTCATACACTTATATGCTAAAAATAGAAATCAGTGAATGGTTCAAAATTTGCCAGGTCATGCTGCTTGAAGAGTTTCCAAACTGAGATAGTAATCTTAAAGATAAGCACAGTTTAGAAAGCTCTGTTCTATATATCTCACTTCTTGTTTGAATATTTGATTTCTTCTAGCACTGTTTAGAACTTGGGACAAAACAATTCTCAATCAAAATGTAGTTGTTACAAAACTGATAAACTATTTGCTAAGGTATATGTATTTGGTGATACTACAATTGAACCCAGGGGACATCGTATCACTGAGGTATGATTTCAGTCTTTCCTTCTTTCTTTCTTTCTTTCTTTCTTTCTTTCTTTCTTTCTTTCTTTCTTTCTTTCTCTCTCTCTCTCTCTCTCTCTCTCTCTCTCTTTCTTTCTTTCTTTCTTTCTTTCTTTCGAGACTGGGTCTCACTAAATTATTCAGAGTGGTCTCAAACTTGTGGCCCTCCTACCTCAGCCTCCTGAGTAGTTGAGATTACAGGTGTGTACCACTGTGCTTAGCTGAAATTCTACTGTTGATATGCTTTGTGACTGTCGGCAGGTTGAGATATGCTGGGGTGAGATCCTTACTGTGTTTGAGCTTGTGAGTCATGATTTAGCAAACAGAAACAGTATTTCAGTCATCACAGCACTACAGAGCAATCACTTTTTTGAACAGTCAAGAGAAAATCCTGTTGTTTTATTTGGAGTTTATTTTCCTTTTCAGAAATACGGATTTTAATAATAAAAGCAGTGAGTCGGTACTGCCTGGCTAACTCAGTTGTAGAGCATGAGACTCTTAAAAGCAGTCAGTCAATAGCAAATCAAAGTTGATTTAGCACTCCTGTTATTTTCAGAAACGTACATTCTGATTCATCTTTCTGTTTGAACTTTAGCACATTTGTGTTGTCACATGCACGCCTTACTCACTCCACAAATGACGTTTCTTTCTTAGTACCTGTGATGTTTTCACTGGGGCAACGTGCAGCAGCACCTTCTATTGTCAACCATGGTTCTGGAGATGAGGAAATTGAATTAAGTTGCTCCTGATCACACATTTTTGGTTGAAACAGTAGGAACCAGTACCCTCTTCTTCTTCCAGTTTCTAATCAGGTTCTCCCTGCTGCCTTCAAAGCTCTGCTCCCCTTGATATGATTTCAAAATACCTGTGTATTGCTTAAATTTCAGTTTGAGGTTTTGATATGACTTGACCCTGGAAGGGCAAGTTGGGCTGATTTGGTTCATGAGCAAACAGTAGCGATAGGGATAAACACTATCCCTTATCAGAGATAAATACGTTTAATTGGCGCATGAGTATAAATACCTATAATAAGCACACCATTCCCTACTCCTAGGAGAAGGCAAGTGTAAGTGCATTTGGTCATGTTCTAATGTTTAGCAAATAAACAATGTATACGTTGTTCCTAAAATAGCGTGACAATTCATTAGCCTGCTCAGTGGCTTCTAGAAGAATGCCGCAAGAAGCAAAGTCTTGTTTACACGCAATCATGGAATTTACCATTTTATGGAGCTTGAATTTTTGGTGGGACATTTTATCAGGTCAATTCAGAAGACAAATGCTTTGATCAACTATATTGTTATCAGTTATTTTGTTCAATAGTCACAAGCAAATGTACATGATAAGACACTAGTTGATTCCGTACAAGCTATGCTTTAAACACTTACTCTAAAACTGGTTTACCTTTTGTTTTTTCTGTCTCTCTTTTTTGTAAATGTAAAATGTGACATAGAATCTTAAATTTTTACAAGGTTTCCAGTTATGTCAACTCATTTCTATCATTTATTATTTATTTGGCATTTAAGAGAATCTGTACTGCTATTCCATTTATTGTGTAAATAAGCATTTATTACAAAGCTACTCATTTTTCTGGGTTCATAAGAAATAGAATTTCTAACATATTCTCCAGAGTGACAGCATTTAAGAACTCAAAATGTTCAGTAAATAATGTAAGTTCCTTAGATTGTTCTGTATGGGTTTGTTAGAAATGTGAGCACAAAATGACAGAGGGATGGAAAATGATCATAATATGCTATCAGTACTCCACAATCACTGTTTGAGTATTCAGTGGATAGTTTTGTGAAGTCAGGTTCCAATCTTCATTTAGTTGTTATAATGAAGAATTCAAATTTTCACACTGTTACTTATAAAAGACCTTTTCCATTATAAGTTCATTAGAAAAGCCCAAAATAATAGATCTAATTTCATTTTCAAATCTGTAAAACTTTGTTCATACAGATTAATTTTATACACATTATTTATGTGCTGTCTTTTAATGTACTGAAAATTTTAATGATCTAAACTTTATGTCCTTCATCTTTGTAGGATTATTTAATGTCTTATATTCTGAATGACATAACCAAGAAACATTTGATAAAATAAGTTTTATGTGCTATTATGAAGGAGACACTTAAAGATTTAAATAAGCCTTTAAAATATTTACATTTTTAGTTCTGACGTTTTGTTTTGCACTTTTTTTAAAAATGGGTTTTTCTTTTATATTTGATGTAGGTTTCAAACTTTAGATTTATAGTTCAACACCTTGCTACAAATTTTATAAATATTCAGTGGGGGATTGTTCCTGAAATATAAACACTTCTTGCTATTGAAGCACTGAAGAAAAGCAGAAGCCCTCATTAATTATGACGCACCCCGAAGACTAAAGAGATTTTGAACTTTTCTCTTTTTTCTGGAACATCTTCTTCAATAAGAAAAATGAAATGTCATCATGGTAAGGTGAATCATAATATATGTTATGTCTTGTCTGACACTGAAAATAAATCCAACTAAGTTTGGAGAAATATTGGTGGCTTTTTCCCCCATAGAGGTTTAGAGCAGCTTTATAAATTAAACAGTATGCGTTGACAGCCCAGGGCAGAAAGTAAACTATTCAGTAGATAATCTCCATAGAAACCAAAAAAATTTAACCATCTCAATTTAAAATAGCATTTTCTACTCAGTTCTTGGATATAATAATGACAAATCCTTCTTTACTGCAAATCAATGATTCATAGAAAAATTACTTTTAATTTGAAATGTTCAATATAAAATAATTTAGAAATAATACAAGTATTAACAGCCATGGGTAGAACATGATTCCACCCTTTCCCTCAAACTTGTCTAATAAACTTTCTGATTTTTAGAGAAGGTTGCTTGTTTGCCAGGTATTTTTCTAAGATTTTGTATCTATCAGCTATACCAGTGATAGCATGTGGTTATCAACTCCATTTTGCAGTTAAGGAAACTGAGGCACAGAGAAGCAATGGACCTATATAAATGGTAAAGCTTAGAGTTTGTCTCTGGTCCCTGTGGTTTATCATAAGCAACATTCAAATTACCGGGGTTCCCTATAGCACAAGCCTTTACGCATATTCGTAGCTACTGATTTGCAGACAAAAAGGCAGCTCTGTTTTGAGTAATATTTTAAATGATTTGAATCATCCATCAACCTCTTTAGGTGTAATTTGATAATCATTAAGAGGTGTGTTCTCCAAGATTTACCTGCTTCAAAGTTAGCAACTGCCTGAAGGCATATCATTTTCCCTTCCTTTGTTGATAAAATCTTATTCCTCTGTCTCTTCTCTACATTTTTAATTGTATTCTTTCAAAAAATGTTTATTAGTGCATGTTTTCAGTACATAATGATTACATGTATTTTGGAAGTTGGTGCAGGTACATAAAACATCTTAATTCTTTTTCTTCTTTTTTTAAATCCCTATCCCTTCATTCTCTCCCGCTTCTCTACAACTCCTGGTCTCCTTCCCATTTGCAAAAATTCTATTTTCATTATTTTTGCCTTCAATTCTCTTTTTAATCACCTCCTTCTCTTCCTTCTCATCTCCCTCCCTTCGTCTCTTATTTTACCATTCATTTGAAAAAGATCTTCCTACTTCCTAGCCACATAAGCTTACTATTGCATGATTTCTTTTCTACAAGAAATATATATATAATCTTTTCTACAAGAAATATATATATATATATATATACATATACATACATACATACATACATAAATTGGTTAGAATTCCAAGAACTTTCACTACAGTTTACTTCTTCTGGATGGGTCAAAATATTAACGTGAATTTTGTGACATTTTTCTCTTTTTCTTTCCATATACGTATGGTTCTTTGAAGTGCTGAATGCTTTTTCAACTCATAGTTCCACCTGAGATATCCTAGTTACCTGGGCAGTATCACTCGATCCCCCTAAGTATATATACTTGGTCCTTGGCTGGCTTCCTGTATTCTTTTGGTGGTGATGCTGCCTGTTACTAGCTGTCTTAATTTCCCTGGTTTTCCATTGTGCAGTGCCACAGGCCAGATGGCTGAACCATTAGAAATGGACTCTCCTCAATTTCTAGAGGCTTGAGGTCTGAAATTAAGGCTTTGCTCTCTCCACATGTTCTAGGAGTTTTTCTCAGTTTCTTTTAGCTTCTAGTAGCTTCTGGCACTCCTTGGTGTTCCTTGTCTTTTAGTTGTATCACTTCAAACTCTGTCTTCTCTTCACATTGATTTGAAGTCATTACATTCAGAGTAAATTTCTGGGTCAGTGGTGGTGATGCACACCTGTGACTTCAGCCAACTGGGGAAATGAAGTAAGGCAGACTGTAAGTTCGAGGCCAGCCTGGGCAACTTAGTGAAATCTTGTCTCAAAATAAAAAGGTTTGGGAATATAGTGCAGTAATCAGTAGCTTGCCAGCCTGAATAAGACCCTAGATGCATTCTCAGTACAAAACAAAAACAAAACAAAAATAACTGTCTTGAAACCTTTCAATTTTATAGTTCTAACTAGTGGATGTCTTGCCAGAGATAGAAATCTCCAGAGAATTCATGAGCTTCACTTTGCCTATCTCTTGTCTTGATTAGAGACCATTCTTCAAGTGCCCACTACAATATGGATGTTGTTTGCTGAGTTAATTAGGGACAGTGACAACATCTTACTTATCTTTGTTTCCACAGTACCAAACATAAGGCCATAGTGAGTGTAGGGTTGTCTATTGGTGAAAATAATTTCCTCTCCGCTTATGCTGTCTGTAACATTGTGGTTTTCTCATTACATAAATGTTAATTTGTATTTAGACATAGCCAAAATCAGATATTTTTCTCAAAAGTCAACTTAAGAACTGTCTTTTTTTTTTTTTTGCAGTACTGGGGATTGAACTCACGACCTTGCAATTGCCAGGCAGGCGCTTATGCTGCTGAGCTAAATCCCCAGCCCTAAGAACTGTCTTAAGAACTGGGTATCAGTTATTAGTTAGAATTCCAAGAACTTTTACTACAGTTTACTTCTTCTGGATGGGTCAAAATATTGATGTGAATTTTGAGACAATTTTCTCTTTTTCTTTCCAGTTCCTTTCACTTCTAATGAGAATCACCTTCTGTCCAGAATTCTACTTCTGATTCAATATTTACTTATTAAATAGCTATTTAGCATCAAAATATGCCAACGCATGGTTTTGATCTCAGGAATACAGCAGTGAACAAAATGGGCTGCCATCTTAAGGAGTTGCTGCCTGCCAGCCCGGAGGAACCCATCCACGGACAATTACAATCCAGCGCAATGGTGTCTGCAGGAGGGGGAGCAGCAGGTAGGGGAAACTTTCTCTGGAGCAGCTGGGCTTTAAACGCAGGGGAAACCTCTTTGTTACTCTAACTGCAATAGGAAAGCATACCCAGGATAATTAACAAGGAAATAAAATGATTATTAAGTACATTGTGCTGTTTCCTCCAGATATACTACAATTTGAATGGGAACGAACACCTAATTATAAATTCATAGTCCTCATAGCTAGCCACAGAGATACAGTTACTAATCATAGATCTTTTCCTATCGACCCTAAATAACATGAACTCAGTAACCTCTGATTTTGCCTCTAACGAGGTGTGGCTGGTCTTTGTCTATCGTTTTGGTCTGTAACTGTTTTTTTGTTCTGTCTTTGGATTTGTTGAGAACCTCTTTTGGTGGAAACAGTACACACTTAATAAATACCACCCTATGGCGTGTCCAGTGTAAGTCACTGGATGCACATCAATTTACAAAACTGAAAGGTTCCCTGTCCTTTCTCAAGCTGGCTGCCCTAAGAAGGAATTTTGTTTCCTTGAGAGTTACCCAGGTTCTCATCTGAATTGCTCTCAAGCTTTGCCAGAGCAGTTACATAGAACAGGTATATAGAACTTTTAAGTCTTTTCTACCTCAGTCTCAACAGCGGAGGAACAGAAGGCATTCTTGTTGTTTCTGTCTGCTTGAAGCAAGCAAGCACTTGGCCTGAGCCACCCTCTCACACCCACCCCACTGCCACCCCCTGTAGAATTGAAACTGAGTAGTGGATGTATCTAGTATGTAAATATTTGTATCTTTGTAGCTTAAAAAAAAGACTCATTAAATGCTCAAAGCATTTAATTACTTTTCTTTGAGACTTTAACTTTAACCTTGTTTATTACTCTTAAACTACTCCAGAGGGCAATATTTTTTATGGGTGACAGATTGCCCAAACTGTTGCCAGCAACCTAATCTCCCTCCCAGACATGACTGCATTTTGTTGAGGTGTTTTCCCCGAAAGAGGAGAGGTACCAGAGCTTAGCTCTTTGTTTCTCTAAATATAGTTTATGGATTCATGCAGACCCCTTAGACCTTGACTTTTCCCTTGAAATCTAGACATTGGGTGTGTGGCTATACACAATCAGCCACATGGCTTAATTCTTCCAGTCAATTGCTATGTTCTGCTGGTGGAAATTTAGTATTTAGCATCTGATGTTATTCATGATCTATAAATTGGGGGCATGGGAAGAAACTAGAGCTAGGTGCCTAGATGCCAAGTCAAATGCCAGGGAAGAAAGGCCATTTTTAAATTTGATAATCAACTTGAGAAACATTGCATCTGTTTCTCTATGTATTCAATGGTACTATTCATGGCTTTGCCAATGGCATTCTGATGAGCACCGGGTTATGTAAGACAAAGGTCAATTATTGAAGATAGTGGTAGGATTAATTGGCTTTATAGTAGCATTTTATTATTTTTGCCTTTCGCTGAACTTCATAAAGCAGTGTTCATTGGTTTAAATTACTTGAGTTAGTATAGAGTTAGTGTATCATATCAGTAAAGAAGTATGTAATGACAGATTTGGATGAAAAATAATATTAAAGACTTTATAAGATTTGTTTGCCTTATCTCCTTGTATATAATATATGTAATCATGTAGGTGCATATAAATATGTAATCTCTTAATTATTAACATTTCAAAAGACTATTTGGCATTTGCTATCAATGAGTCCTTGCAGAGCCCTGGCACAAGAATGTATATAGAGATAACAGGTGATTTGACAAAGCGTTTTTGAGGCAAAAAGTATGTCTGCTTTTGGCACATAAACCTTAAGACGGCATGCTGAGCTCCTTCATTGGCTAAGGAGGTAAAGGAGGAGGAAAAAAGAAATAGAAATTTTCCGTATCTACTATTCTAATTACCCATCCCAAGCATAAAGATGTTTCAGTGTCTTGGTAGGAAAATAGTTGGCCTTAACTTGTGCACAGTAAAATAACTTCAGGAGGGCTAGAGAGTTTTTTCGGTTAGGTTTGGCTAACAACTCCGTGAAACTGGAGTGGCGTTGCTTATCAGCCCTGCATCACAGGAAGGTGGATTCATTCCCTCAAACCTGACTTGCTAAGAAGTGATGATTCTCAGACAATCTGGATCAGACTCAATGCTGTTCTTGCAAAGCATTACTTTGTGTGTACACAGTAACACTCCGGACAAGATGAATTTTCCTTGCATCTGTCAGTGCTTTGCTGATGCATGCACTTTGGTGGAAGTTCAACTGCAAGAGGCCAAAGGGTTAAATAAATTTTACATGACATCCAAAGCATGGACAGCTAACGCTCTCGCTTGCCCTCTCTGTTCTTTCTTTTCCTCTTTTCCCCTCTCTCTCCACATACACTCTTTCCCTCCCACATACAAATACAATATTTGGCATTGTCACAATGGTAGAGTAGAAAGAATCTTTGCTTCTTCCCAGGAAAAATCTAAAAGCATTTATCACATATGCAAAACCCAATTCATATGTGAAAGGTGTCTGCTTATTTAAGGGCCTATTAATATTATCAACTGTTTTAGATTTTGGTATCTGGTATAGTCTACTCATTTTGTGTTGAATTTTCCCATAACCAAAGATAACAGATATACCACCCCTCCCCCATTTGAAATACTTCTGCAGTGTAAAAGAAAATATAATCAAACCTGGGCTCTCACACTAATGATTCAAACTGAGAATTTGTTTACTTTACTTTGGGAACAGATGTGATCCATCACAGTAGCCCATAAATAAAGTGTCAAACTGTTAGGCTGATCAATGAATATAAATTATTGAAAAATAATGTAACTTTAGGTCACCAAGGAATTGAGCTTAGTGTTATTTTAAAAGGAAAATTTTACCTTCTTAAAAATATATGTGCATATTTAGCAATGCGTGGTTCTATTCCTTGTGAAATTCCTGGGCCTCAAAAGCAAATTTGTGCTTGCTTGTAGAAATACATGCTACTTCTTACTCTCTTTCAGAGTTCAGGGCTTTTGGAATTCTTACATCATTTCCTGGAACAGTGAAAATATGCCCATAAATCATTTGTTGCGCCTTCCTGTGAAAGGTGTAGACTAATTCCTTCCCCTTGGATGTGGACTGTTTACTATGGTGAGTGACTCTTTTAATGAGTAGAAGTGTCTGTGAGTGTCTTCCAGGTTCAGTGCAAAGTGACATAGTTGCTTTCTCTCCCTCCCTCCCTCCCTCTCTCTCTCTCTCTCTCTCTCTCTTTCGGATCATCTGGCTTTGGGAAGTTTAGCTGTCTAGAGGACAGCTAAACTGAAGTAGTCTGTGAGGAAGTCCAGGGAGTGGTGTTGACATCCCCCCAGTGGCCAAAACAACCGCGGTGTGAGGCTCCATCTTGTGTATCTGTCAGTCCAGTCAGCTCTCAGGTGACTGCATCCTTGGGCCATGTGTGCACTTTAAGAGAGCAGGTGATATTGGAATTGATCTTTTCTTTTTTTGTAGCTGAGACAAAATGCACAACACCCACAACTTAAAGGAGGACAGGTTTATTTTGGCTTGCATTTCTCAGAAGTTTCAGTCCGTTGTCACCTGGCTCCAAAGCAGAAACACGGTAGAAGGGGCTGTGTGAGGTAGTTGCTCAAGTCATGACATTGGGGAAGCAGAAAGTGAGGAAAGAGACCAAGGGGAAGGGGCCAGGAACCAGATGGATTTCCCCAAGTCACACTCCTATGACCCACTTCATCCAGTCAGACCCCACTTCATTATAGCCCTCATAGCTATAGCTTAGCGACCTCACAATCCAGTACCCTCTTTAGGAGACTTTAACCCAGTCAAGTGGATGATCAGATCAAGATTCATCAGTTTGAGAAGTAGGGCAAGATCATCTGGTTAAGGTTTTCATAAATTTCTGGTCCTCAGAAACTGGGTAGTAAGTGTTTTAAATATTTAAGTTTTGGAGTAATTTTTCAATGAAGTTGTAGATAACTGCTATAGATCCATTTATTATGACACATGTAAAGTTGGTGAGTAAAAGACAATTTTTCATTTTTACCAATAGTGACCTGTGGGTATTGATAACTGAAGAAAGTGACTGATGGAGGAGGCCAGCAGAGGGAGGAAGGGTCTTTAAATTACAGTAAATGACTGGATACCAGGTTTGCTGTGTTAACTCGACCTTCCTGCTTTTAACAGCTCTGTGATGGTTGTAGTCATGAAATAGCAGTCAGTTAGTGTCCAGGTGCTTTTCAAGATCAAATGAAAAAATTTAAACTTGCAAACGAGGGCTTCAAAAGTTATGAAAGAAACAGAGTTAGAAAATAAAGCTTACACCATGCAAAACTTACCAAAGGAGGAAATTACAAAATAAAAAATCAGTAGCTAACATCGTTTATACAACAGTACTAGTCAACTGCTACCCCAACTCTTGTAGTCTGAACCAATCATACTTAATGCAGGGTGTGTGCAAAGGAAGAGTTCTTGAGCCTACAAAAGTTCTAAAGGAGTCTAAATTGATTCTATGCGTGGATGCCCCTTGAACAAAAGAATTACATATTCTTCATACAAACTGAGGGCATTTACTCTTTCCTTGGTAGCCAACAGGAACCTCCTTTTAGAAATTGATGCTCAGTTAATTTTCTTTTCTTTTCTTTTTTTCTTTTCTTTTCTTTCTTTTCTTTTCTTTTCTTTTCTTTCTTTCTTTAAATAAAAAACTAAAAAAAAGAAATTGATGCTCAGGATTTTATGAATAGCAGTTATTTAAACAATACATTTGAGAAGCTATAAAAGAAGGGATAAGGGAAAAACCCCCCAAGGATTGTAATAAGGCATGTTTATTTCTTCTTTCCTCTTTTTTCTTCTCCCTCCCTCATTCCAGTTTTCCTCTTCTCTCCTTGCTGCCCAGCCTTCTTTCCTTTCCTGTCTTTCATTTTTGGTCCAGTAAATTGTTAAGGAAAGCAGTTTCGGAAGCATTTCTGGAAATACATAGCATGATAAAGTAGAGAAAGTTGCTATGAAAGTATAATTATTGGCAGAAAGTTGGTAGTTTGGATTGTCATATTTCAATGTTTTATTCAGTTCATAGACTGAGATGAGTTTTTTACTTTTTATAATTTTTCTACCTATAATGTGAAAAATTAATAGCTCAGTTTTTATAGGATAATATGATAAATTTTTGTAGGTCCCTTCGAAGATAAAAATATCACTTAAATGCAAAGCATCTGGATAGGAATCTCATTGAAATGACCAACATCCCCAAGCCATACCACAGGGCTTCCTGCCAAGGGGCCCGATGCCATACCCATGTCAGGTTGGCCTGTATTTGACAAGAGAGTCCTGATGTGCTCATTTTCTTTAGATTAGGAACATAGAGAAATGTCCAATTTTAAGAAATTTCTTTCTTTTTCCTCTTCTACTACTAAAGTGAAAGTTTATAATGCAATTAATAAAGGAACCAAGTGGCTGGATTTGGCTTTTGAAAAATGTAAATAAATATAAATTATTCACCTGCAGAGATTGTGAGAAACAGCAAAAATATTTATGCTCCCTTTAGGGAAGAAATTATAGTTGTTCATTAGTATTCATGGAGGAATCAGTTCCAGGATCCTCAAAGATCCAAAACCCACAGATGCTCACCTACCCCGATAAGATGGCACTGTATTTCCATATAATCTATGCGCATCCCCCTGTATACTTTAAACCATTTCTAGGTTACTATAATACCTAAAGCAATTTAAATTCTGCACAACTGACTGTTATATTTTTGATCTGTAACTTGGTTGAATACACAGATGCAGAACCCAAGCAGAGAGACAGCTGGCTGTATATTGCTGTTCTAAGAGAAAAGGTGTGCTACCGAAACATGCCTCCCATGAGGCATTTGTGAGTGCTATTTTCTAAGGTGAATCAACAGTTTCACTTTATGCTACCCACTAAATTCTAGCAGGATGTTCAAGTTCATGGCCGAATTTGTGGCTTACAAAAGCTTGCAGGTGAATGAACAGTCTAAGGCCACCTCGAAGGCCAAGAATGATCAAATTTGTTGGGACCAGATTTTGTAGGACAATTTTCTGTTCTTTGTTCCCTAGCAGTTCATGAAGTTAATATAATACTTGTTACTAGCCTGACACATACAGTTGATATTTCTTTCAACTGGAGAGAAAAGAGGGATGGAGTAAAAATATCTTGAGAAAAATACCATCAGTATTCTTTTTAATAAAGCTAGAATAGATGATCAATAACTATAATTGTATGACTACATGAATGAGCTATAAGAAGCACTGGTTTTGATGTAATTTTTAAGACTATTCTGTCCTAGCTACAAGCTAATGTTGCATTCAGTTATATGTGATATTTGATAAAGCAATGTGCATTTTGTTATAAAACGCAATGAAGGGGGAGCTGGTATGTGACAGGTAGAATTCTTAAGATGATTCCAAGATTCTGGACTCTGTTAGATGCATACCTTTTTACAGTTTTTTCAACAGTGATCCTACTGTGAGGATTTTGCAGATGTAATTTAGGTCCCAAATTGACTGAACTTAGTTTAAAATTACCTGTGTAGGACTATTCAGTCTCACATGAGCTTTACATCTGAATTTAGAGCCAGCAGAAGTCAGAGATTTGAAGCCCATGATAGGTGCGTTTCTGGCTTGAAGATGGACGATGCCTATTGTTTTCACTGTTTTGCTTTGTTCTGATTAATTGTTTTGCTTTATTCAATATTCTGTTTTGATTGGTTTTATTCTGTTTTGTTTTTGGCTTGATTTTGCTATACCTGATGGAATGGAAAACTACTGCATAGATAACAAGATGTACTATGGTAGCTATTATTTTCCTGGTATTCTGCTTCAAAGTTCTGTATCAATTTTGCTGCATTGTTTTAATTGGCTTTGTTCTGTCTTGTTTTGTTGGATTTTGCTATCTTTAAAATAAAAAAATTTAAAAAGGTGGAAGATGCTACATGACAATCATTGCTTCTGATGCTGAGATCAGACTCTGGCTAGCACCCATCTAGGAGACAGGCACCTCAGTCCTGCAAGTACTAGGAACTTACTTCTAGTCAACCGCAAAATGAGCATGGAAGTATATTTTCCACTGACATCTCCAGATAAGAACAGCCTAGTTGGCATATTGTATGAGTCCCTTCCAACTTTGGGCAGGGAGCCAAGTCCTACCATGTTGTACTTCTTTTTTTTTTTTAATTTTATTTAAAGAGAAAAAAAAAACCAGAATGAAGGATAGCAACAATACAGAATTTCAAGGAAAAAAGGAAAAGAACAACAACAACAACAAAAACCTAAGAAATTATTACTTGACAAATTACATACTGACTTCTTGGAAATAGTTGTTCAAATTACAAAGTTAAAACATGTAAAGTAGACATTCAAACAGTGAGACTGTTAACAGTTCTGCTCCACGATCTGACAAGAACAGCAATATGGTCATCCATCTTACCCACTCAAATATACATGCAATTATATCAAAAGGGTAAAATTAAAC
>PVJX010042748.1:0-14066 GCA_004027295.1 Dolichotis patagonum | reverse complement strand
CAAACCACCTCTGACCCCCCCTCCCCGCCTTTTAGGGGACCTCTAGAGACAAACCACCTCTGACCCCCCCCTCCCCGCCTTTTAGGGGACATCTAGACACAAACCATAACACAGATCAATTTCCTTCTGCTTTCCCTTTTTATTTTATCCAAGGGACAAGCCTTTTGGTTGGTGCTATCTATATCCAGGGTGTGTCTTTCCTCTTCAGTGAATCACCCAGAACTAGCTAAACTAATCAGTTAATCCTATCATATGCTGATGATCCACTTACTCCCCAAACCCCCTCCTATGAGCACATGAGGTTTTGGCCACACATCTAGATACTATAAGCCATAACACCCGGTGACCTTGCTACTCTTGTGTAATCTTCCCTTGAGAGTGAATGGAATCTATGGCCATTGTGACAAAAGGTACCTCACAGGTATAATTGAGGTCTCAAATTGTCTGACTTATGATAGGGAGAGCATCCGCATGGACCTGACCTAATTGAATCAGCTATTTCAACCTGGGTCTAGAGGTCAGAAACAGGGAGAGTCAGGAATTGGAAGCATGAGATGGATTTGACATGAGAGAGATTTTTTTTTTTTTTTGGTACCAGGGATTGAACTCATAACTGCACGCTTGCAAGGGAGGCGCTTATGCCACTGAGCTAAATCCCCAGCCCAAGAGAGATTCTTCATAGCTGGGTTGAAGGTGGAGGGAGCCACACGACCAGGAATGCAGGCCGCTCCCAACTGCCAGCCAGTGAGAAAACTGATACCTTGGTCTTAACTCCCAACTGCCAGCCAGTGAGAAAACTGATACCTTGGTCTTAAAACCGTAAAGGACTGAATGCTGCTAATAACATGAATGAATTTGGAAGCACATTTTCCCAAGTCTCTAAGAAGTCATTCTGGTTAACACCTTCGTTTCAGCCTTGTGAGACCCTGAGAACTCAGCCCTGCTGAGCCCAGAATTCTGACCTACAGAACAATTGGCCAACAAATGGGCGCTAACAGCCAGGCATTGATTTAAGCCACAATGCTTATGGTAATTCTTTGTCCAGCAAAGAAAACTAATATAAGCTATTTTGTTGTTTTTGTGGTGCTGAGGATAGAAGTCAGGGGCTTGTACTTGCTAGGCAAGAGGCCTCCCACTGAGCTGTACCTCCAGCCTTTTTATTTTATTTTGAGACAGGGTCCTGCTAAGTTGTTGAGGCTGGCCTCCACCTTTTTTTCTTTTTCTCCCCAGGAAATTTTTACTGATAAATGTTTGTAATACATGATATTTATATTCGTTTTGAAGAATTTGTACAAATATGTAACATATCTTGATCATTTTCAATCCCCCTTTTTTCTCCTTCCCAACCCTTGCCTGTTCTCCAAAAAGTCTGCCTTATTTTACTCTTTAATTTATTTATATTTTGGTTTTCTCATATTAAAAAAACCATGTGATTTTTAACTTTCTGCGTCTGACTTATTTTACTTAGCAGTATCAATTCAAGGTCCATCCATTTCTTGCAAGTGAAATGAATTCGCTCTTCTTTATGGCTGAATAAAATTCTATTGTGTGTGTGTGTGTGTGTGTATCAGATTTGCTTTATGCATTCATCTGTTGATGGCATCTAGGCTGCTGTGTAGCTATAAACATGGGTATATATGTATCATCATAGTATCATGCATTTAATTCTTTGGGGAATATAAGCAGAGGGATAGCTGGGTCAAATGGAATTTTAACTTTTAGTTTTTCTGAGGAATCTCTATACCAGTTTCCTTAGCAGCTGTACTAGTTTACATCTTCACCAACAGTGTAGAAAGATTCCCTTTCCCCCACATCATCAGCACTTGCTGTTTTTGTGAGTTCTTGATCATGGCCATTCTGAGTGTGCTGAGGTGGAATTTCCCTCATGGCTAAAGATGATGAACATTTTCTTCATGTGCTTACTGGCCATTTGTACTTCTTTTGAGATGGGTCTGTTCATTTCACTTGCCCATTTTTTGATTGATTGTTGGTCTGGAGGGAGTTAATATTTTTTAGTTCTTTGTATATTCCAGATATTAGTCCTCTATCAGAAGAGTAGCTGGCAAAAATACTTTCACATTCAGTAGATTGTCTCTTCACTCTGTTGACTGACTGTCCTTTACTGTGCAGAAGTGTTTTAATTGTTGGTTCTTGGTGTTATTTCTTGTCCTATTGGAGTTCTGTTCAGGTCCTTACCTATGCCTGTGGCTTCAAGTGTTTCCTTTATATAATCTTCTAGCAATTTCAAAATTTGTTTTTATATCCAAGTCTTTAATCTATTTTCACTTAATTTTTGTATGGGGTGAGAGATATTGATCTAGATTCATTCATTTTTTTTTCTGTGTCTTTTTGAGACAGGGTCTCACCATGCAATTCAGGCTGGCCTTAAACTCACTTTATAGCCCAGGCTGGCCTCAAACTCACTTTGTATCCCAGGCTGGCCTCGAACTCATAGTGATCTTCCTGCTTCAGCCACCCAAGTGCTGAGATTACAAGTGTGCACCACCATGCCCAGCCAGGTCTAGGTTCGTTCTTCTGCACGTGAATAACCAGCTTTCCCAGGACCATTGGTTAAAGAGGGTGTCTTTTCTCCAGTGCATGTTTTTGGCCCCTGCCTTGGTTACTTTTCTCTCGTTGCTGGGACAAAATACCCAACATCCAAAATGAAGGAAGGAGAGGTTTATTTAACTCAGTTTGTGGAGGTTTCAGTCCATAATCATCTGGCTCCAAGGCAGGGTGGCATGGCACTGGGCAGCACTTCAAGGCAGCAGCCAGCGAAAGCAGCAAAAAGAAAAGCAGGGAGAACAAGTGTCTCCTCATCCCTTATATTGTATGCAGGCCACCCTCTGCCTGCTAAGGCAGATGTTGCACTCACAAAAATCTATGCCCTCCTCTTGTATAGGGTTAGTATGTTTACAAACTAAGGATCCTGGCTCCCTGCTGAGTCTCTTAAACTTATAAACTTCTCAAATTGATACAGTATATCAACTATAACAGCACCTTTGTCAAAAAGTCAGATGGCTTCTGGGCATGACTGGACACACTTGTAATCTCAGCACTTGAGAGGCTAAGGCAAGAGGATCACTGTGAGTTTGAGGCCAGCCTGAACTGCATAGCAAGACCCTATCTCAAAAAAAAAGTCAGCTGGTCAAAGGTGCGTGGGGTTGTTCTGCATCTTCCATTGGTCTACATGTCTGTTTTTTGTGCCAGTACCATGCTATTTTGTTACTATAGCTTTGTAATATAACTTGAAATCAGGATTGTGATGTCTCCTGCTTTTTTCCCCCCCCTCAAGATTACTTGGCTATTCTAGGTTTCCTCTGGTTCTCTATGAATTTTAAGATTTTTTTTTCTAGTTTTATGAAGAATGTTGTTGGTATTTATGTAGGGACTGCAGTAAATCTGTATATCACTTTTTTTGTTTATAATGGCCTCAGTAGCTGACATTACAGATTTGAGCTACCACACCTGGCTAAACTATATAGGTCTTTATGGACCCAGCCTCAGAAGTCATGCATTTCACTTTCACCACTATCATCAGCCTCCTCAAATTCAGTGGGAGCAGATATAGACTTACCTCTCAGAGGCAGGTGTGTCAGTAACAAAGAAGAGCATACAGGATGCCAAATACTGTTCCCATTTCTTTTTTTTTAAATTTTATTTAAAGAGAAAAAAAAGCAATACAGAAAAAAGGGTAGAAACAATACAAAACCTCAAAAAAAAAAAACCCCATAAATCACTAGTTGACAAACCACATACTGTCCTCCCAGAAATAGCTGTTCATGTTACAAAATTAAGGCATACAAACTGAACACACAGTGAGGCTGCAAATAGTTACAAAAAAACAGGGTGGAATAAAGCCAATTGAGACACTATAGTGAGATTGGCACAGAAGATCAAAGCAGGTCACCAGGAGAACAGTAACAGGCAACATTGTATATCTCGTTGTCTGAACAATAGTTGTTCTTCTACTAGGTACAGCAAAAATCAAAGAAATACACAACATTATAGAACACATCAACACAGAGTATTGAATAGAGCAACACCATTAATCAGGACAAAGATACCCAGATCCCTGAATCCCAATTGTTAACGGGTGTGTGTGTGTGTGTGTGGATGTGGTATGTTTGATTCTAAGCCCCCGCCCCGGTAAGCAGCAGGCTGCTTACTGGTTGGCTCGACGCCCTAAGTTCCAGCATGGCGCAGATCTCAGGAGATGCTCTTGCTTCTGGTTTCCCCGCCCTGGGGTGGCCGCAGCTCCCCAGACCACAATCACTTTCCAGGGCGGCAGGCTGCTTACTGGTTGGCTCGGCCCCCTAAGTTCCAGCATGGCGCCGATCTCAGGAGACGCTCTTGCTTCTGGTTTCCCCGCCCTGGGGTGGCCGCGGCTCCCCAGACCACAGTCACTTACCAGGGCGGCAGGCTGCTTACTGGTTGGCTCGGCGCCCTAAGTTCCAGCATGGCGCAGATCTCAGGAGACGCTCTTGCTTCTGGTTTCCCCGCCCTGGGGTGGCCGCGGCACTGTTCCCATTTCTTCAAGAAAGGGTTTTACTTTGTAGTAGAGTGTGGCCCTAAACTGACTATGTAGCCAAGCCTGCCCTTGAACTTGTAGCAATCCTCCTACCTTAGCCTCCCCAAGTGCTGGGATTACCAGCATGTACCACCATGCCAGGCTGAGATGAGAAATATCATGGTAGCCACCTTTGGAAAGTGCAATCTACCATATTCCTTGAAATCCTCTAGTTATAGAAGTAGAAATGAAAGGATCTCACAGATTCTCTGTAGAAGGAAGATGTCAGCCGCGGTGATTGCACAGCGGTGTTGTGAGGTTTCAGCCTGTGCATACATGGCAAGTGGTTGGCGTGGGGCCTGCTATATAGCAAGTGCTCAGGGAGCTGTAGCTGCCCTCATCATTGTCATCCAGTTCAGCCCACTCATTTTACAAAGCCAGCATGAAGCTTTAAGGGAGCATGTCATTTGCCGGGTGACACAGCGAATTCATGGAACAGGATTGAGGTTTCCAACTTCTCGAATCAAGCTTCTGCACAAATCCCTTTGACTTCTGCTGTGTTTTTGTCATTCTATGTTATGAGCTCCTTTAGGCTGGACAGGCAGTGACCAGCTGGTGTGTCTGTGGCCCACGGTAGGGGTGAGGCTGCGGCCCATGGTAGAATGCTCACTTAGGGCCAGTGAGGCCCTGCGGCCACCCCAGCGCTTCCCCTCAACACACTGGAACCCTGGAAGAGAAGTACTGCCTCTCCCCACAGCCTTTTCACTGGCCGTGGCCCACATGCAGTGTGACCAGGTCTGCCTGTTCCAAAAGGCGTTTCCCACTAGGCAAATAGGAGTGTGCACAGTGTGGACATGACTGTCATGGTAGGTGCTGGACTGGCAAATGTTGGGGTGCATACAGTTGCCCTCTGTACGCATGGGCTCTGCATATGGAGTCAACCCCCTGGCTGCAAACAATTGGGAAGGAATCTCACGAGTCCTGAGCTCATGCGGACAGTTTTCTTTCTCATTGTGCCCTGAACAATACAGTGCAGCAACTGCGCCCCCAGCATTCACATCACATCAGGTTCTGGGCAGTGGGGTGATGATTTGCAGGCTGTGGGATGAGATGTGGTTTATATCCAGGCGTCTCCGCAAAGGCTCATGTGTCAGAGGCGGGGCTCTGGGAGGTGATTGCGTCACGGGGCGCTACACTGGTTGATGGACAGTGCACTGATGAGTTGATAGTGAAATGTGCTGCTAGGAGGTAGGGCTTGGGGGCCACTGGGGTTGTGGCCTGGAAGGCAATAGCTCCCTCCTGGCTCCGTGCTTGACTCTATGCTTTCTGGCTGCTGTGACATGAATAGCTTTCTTCCCCTGGGCCTTTCTACCACGCCTTGCCTGGCTTGGAGCCTACCAGTTAGGGGCCAAAAATGTGAGCCAAAATAAACCTCTCCTTTAAACATTTTTTTCTTTTTGAGGCAGGGTCTTGCTAATGCAGGCTAGCTTCCAACATGTGGCAGTCCTCTTGCCTCAGCCCCCTGGGTGCTGGGAATACCATGCCTGGCTCCTGGTAGGTTTAATTTATTTTTTTTCTGCTGCGGTGGCACACACCTGTGATCTCAATACTCAGAAGGTCGAGGCAGGAGGATCACCATGAATTCAAGGTTGGCATGGGCTAAAGGGTGAGTTTAAGATTAACCTAAGCTACATAGTGAGACCCTCTCTGAAAAAATAAAATTTTTTAAACTTTTAAATATTTCAGTAGTACTGAGGATCAAATCTGGGTCCTTTGTACTTAAGCTGCATCCTCGGTGCTTTCTAAATTTAATTTAATTTTTAATTTTGAAACAAGGTCTTGCTAAATTGCCCAGGCTGCAGTTGAATTTGGGATCTTCTTGCCTCAGCCTCCCAGAGTGCTGTGACTACAGGTATGAATATTTATTGATTATGGCAGTCATAATGAATGGGCCACACCTATACTAGAAACAGAAGGTAAGACATGGTAATGGAACCTGGCCAGCAGTTAAAGCGAGACAGGAGTGAGAGGGTCACCACGGTGGGCTGAGAAAGATACAGGGCTAGGAATGAGCTAAAATGTGGAGTGGGGTGTGGTAGCATATGCCTGTAATCCCAGTACTTGGGAGGCTGAAGCAGGCAGATCATGAGTTCAAGGCCAGCCTGAGCTACAAAGCAAGTTTAGGCCCAACCTGGACTATAGAGTGAGACCTTGTCTCACAAAACCAAAAAAAGAACAAAGAAACAAACAAAAAGCTGTAAAAGATTTGAAATGTCTGACCGTGTTAAGATTAGAGAACATTAGTACTGCTGGCCTGTAATTATCCCAACCCCCAGGTAATCTTGCCCTGCTGTATGGTGCACTGGGGTGCTTATTTGTCTGGTTTTTTTTTTCAGTACTGGGGATGGAACCCAAGGTCTTTGCACTATGCTACCTCCCTAGCCCCTTTTTATCTTGTATTTTGAGACAGAGTTTTGCTAAGTCACTTAAGTTGCCTGGGCTGGGCTCAAAACTTGTGATCCTCCTGCCTCAGCCTCCCAGAATGCTTGTGTGTCACCATGCCTGGCCCATTTCATTGCATTTTGATAGGTGAGACTGAACAGCTACAGGTTTATAATTGTTTTAAAGAAAATTTCTCTTGTACTTGCATTACCAGAAGGAGCATTTCTACTCTTTGTGTCGCCCAGGCATGAGCTGTGAGGCACTGACACCAGCATGGCTGGCAACTCTGGCCAGCACCCCTCAGCAGGAAAATAAAAGAGAACATAGTCTCTGCCTTTTCCCAGTGTTTTTTTTTTTTTCAGATGAGGTCTCGCTGTGTACTATGGGTAGGCTGCAAACTTGCTTATGTAGCCCAGGGTGACATCGAACTCATAGCAATCCTCCTGCCCCAGCCTCCTGAGTGCTGAGGTGACAGGGTATGTTCCACCATGCCCTCACCCTTTTCCAAGTTTCCTTTCTTTCTTTCTTTCTTTCTTTTTTTTTTTGGTACTGGGAATCGAACTCACGACCTTGCTCTTGCCTGGTTGGCGCTTTGCTGCTGAGCTAAATAATCCCTGGTCCTTTTCCCAGTTTTCAAACTGCTACTTTGTCCACTTTCTTCCCCGGGTTCTCAGTCATGAGCCCCATGAAATCTGCTTGACGTGAATGACCCTGGGTCTGTGCGACTCTTCAGTGAGTTCTGGTGCAACAGAACAAAGTGCTTTTTAATTGTACTTTTACACTTTTTATCCTGAAATCATTTCAGACTCTCTCAAAAGTTAGAATAGTCTAAAAGTGTAATAATAAAGCAAGAAATGTCACCCTTCAAAAAACCTTTGTCATATGCCTTTTACCTAGATTGACTAACATTTGTATTTTGCTACATTCATGTGCTCTGTGTACCCCTAAGTGTGTGTTTTAAGAACTTCAGTGTGAGATGCAAGTGGGCACACACACTTGTAGTCCTGGCTACTCAGGAGGCTGAGGCAGGAGGCTCACTTGAGCCCAGGAGTTTGAAACTAGTCTGAGCAACAGAACAAGACTCCAACTTGGGGCAGGGAAAGGGGGAGAAAGAAAACTTCAGTGTGTATTTCCTAAGCATATAGACATTCAGACTTTCTTTACATGACCATGATAATCAAAACCAAGACACTGAGCATTGATATAATATTTTATAACACTTTACACTTTGTAGTCAAAGTTGTCAACTATCTCAATAACAAAAGCTATTTTATGTTTCTACTTCAGGATCTAGGCCAGGATCACATGTGACATTTAATGTAATGTCTCTTTAGTCTCCTTTAATCTAGAACACTACTTCTTCCTGTCTTTGATTCACGACTTGACATTTTAGACGAGCAAGCCAGTTTGCAGGATTCCCTCAACTGGGGTTCACTTGGCGTTTCTTCATTCCACTTTTTCGGTCTGAATGTGCATGTCATCCTCCAAATTTATATGCTGGAAGCTACCCACAAAGTGACAGTATTAGGAGGGTGGGGGCCTCTGGGGAGTGATTATGCCGTGATAGGTCTGCCCTCATGGATGTGATTAGCACCTTTATAGTGTTGGAGCACAACTGTATGATTAGTACAGGCACAGTTATAGAATAGCAAATTTCCAGGTATTTCATGGTAAAAGCGACAGCTCAGTTAGAGGCCTGTGACCATGCTCCTGCTGCTTGTCACATGGCTAGCCTGCTACTTTAGTCGCTCTTGACTGGGTCCGACTGCTTTTCTTCTGATAATGCACTGGGCCAATTTGACTGTTCTCAGCTTATGTTTCCCTTAATTAAGAAAACATACTGCTTCTAACTGGCTTCAAGGACTTTGGTTAGGGCAAGGTAACCCAAAGATACTTTTTAACTCTGCCTGTTCTGCTTGAACCCCCTCCCCTCATCTCTGGGATGTTCCTATGTTATGACAAACAATTCCTGACAATATAGGACTTGATTCAATCCATGTGAGCAATCGTGTAAAGCCTTGTACTTCCTGCTTGCAGACTGTGTTTAAACCGAACCCAACACTGCCTCGGTGCTGATGATTTGGAACTGAGGCTCCCGTCAGCCCACTAGTGTAATGAAGAGTTGCCTTCTAGATTCCTCAGTGCAGTCTTCCATTCGGTTTGATATTGGTTTTTCTGTAACAATGGAGAGGTGGGCAAAAAGCGCACTGGAACCCCTTTGTGGCCTTTCTGTCACTTTTGCCATGTGAGGACACAGCAGGAAAATGCTGTCTTGGAAGCAGAGTGACCTCACCAGACGTGGAATCTACTGCTGTGTTGATTTGGGGCCTCCTGGCCTGCAGGACTGTGAGAAATACATTTCTGTGGTGTATAAATGCCCAGTCCGAGTTGCTTGATTGTAGCATCCCAGGGGACCAAGCCAGCTACCTGAGGACACTTGTTTGTGGCAGGGCCACCATGGGAACGAGGTTGCAGCCCTAAGCCCACGTGAGGACCTGGCCATCCATCTGACTGTTGGTGACACAGTGAGTGTTGCCCACATTTCTCCTCCCTCGTAGCCAGTGTTTTCTCCTTGCAATTAATAAGTAACTCGGGGGGAGGGACTTTGAGATTATGTAAATCTGTTTCTCATCAAATATTTAACCCACTTGTTTTAATATCCATTGATGATTGTTCCCCGAATCAAGTACTACTATAGTGATAGCAGCATTTTACTTTAATGATTTTTCTGTCTAATGGTTTAAAGCAATAAAACTCAGAAATGTATTTTATTAAATTTGCCCCGGAATGCTGGCCAGCATTTCCAGAAACAGATAAGCGTTCCTGAATTACGGCTGCGCAAATGGAACATTGAGGCTTTGAGTAGTTTATGAAGCTTTTATTTATTTGTTTTGCCATAGCCTGTGCTGATTTCCTTGGAATATTTGCTCTTCAATTCTACCAAAGGGAATAAATAGCACCGTGCCCCCAGAGAAGCTGGATGAATAAAACAGTAGGCAGACAGCTTGGCTCGGCTATTTTCAGGCACGGCTGAAAGTAATCTTCGAGCCATCTGTGGCCCTGATTCTCATCTTTCAAATTCTTCACTGTTTTGCTCAGGTGACCATGGCGGCTCGAGGCTGGGTGCTTCTCCATCTTCCAGGGCAGTGGGGATGCTAATGCAGCGAGAAACTTCTCCTCGCATGGCCATCCGGTCAGGGTCTCTTGGGCAGTGAAGTGGCGAATGGGAGGAGGTTGTCTTCATCCCCCCCGGGACCTCGGCTTCCTCCAGTCTTCGATTTCCCTCCAGTCACCTGGTGCCTCCAGCGAGGGTGAAACCAGTGAAGGAAGGCTGCCGGCTTCTGTCCACCTGCCCCCCCCAGCTCCCGGCCTCCTCACAGGACCCTGTTGAAGGGGAGGCCTCAGCCAGGCCGGAGACTTAAATTAATCTAGGATGGATTAACAGAAAAAGCATGCAGGTTAAGATTCACAGCTGGAGGCTGAGGAAGGAGGATTGCAGTGAGTTTGAGACCAGCCTGGGCTACGTAGTGAGCTCAAGGCCAGCATGAATTACAAAGTGAGACCCTGTCTCAAAAAACAAACAAAATTTCCCATGACTTTGATGTCTTCGTAAGGAAATGAAGATCCAACGAACAGGTGAAACCAGCCTGCTAGGGGAGACCGTCGTGGAAAGGTAATTAAATGATGTGGGGAGACTGCAGGGCAGTAAGAATTCTCTTTATAAGGCCTGTTTGTGCAGGATTCTCTTAGCTGTGACTCTCCAGTGAAAAATGTTCTTTCTCCCTGGACAGGGAGGGCATCTTTACCTGCTGATGTCAGGGAGAAAAGGGAAAGATGAAAAGGCCCTTCTTGTATCTGCTGGGGGTTTTCCTATGGCACTGCAGGATGAATCTAGGGGTGCTCTACCACCGAAATACACTTCCAGCCTTTTTTATTTTTTATTTTGAGACCGAGTCTCACTAAATTGCCCTACCTGATCTTAAGTTTGCAGTTCTCCTGTCTCAGCCTCCTAAGTAGCTGGGATTACAGGCATGTGCTACCATTCCTGGCTTGCATCTTCTATTTGTCAAATGCCTTTAGCTTGAAGTGATTGTTATGTGTAAGACACGTTTTGGGGTGGCATATTCTGCCACCCTTGACATTCATGGTAGATAGATTAGTGCCTACTCCTAATACTTGGTCTTTGCACCAGAAATAAAAACTTGTGTCAGCCTTTTAATGGGAAGATCATCCAATATTTTGAATCTTAGAAAGGTAAAACCACAGAATTTTGACTTTTACAAAATCTCTTGGGGTGATGCTGAGGATGGAACCCCAGTCCTCATCTGTGCTAAGCAAGTGCTCTGTCATCGAGCCATGTCCCCAGCCCTAAAACTTTTGTTCAGAATATTTCATACTCCCAGAGAAGCTGTAATAATAATAATACAGAAAACTGTTACACAGAAGAGCTGGACCCAGAACGGAGGAGTGACCAGAGTGCCTGACCTCCACTGCCTGAGTGACCCTTCACCACACTGGAAATCTCTCCTGATGAGTGCTGAGTGGCTCCAACCCTGAGAGGATTCTGGGAAACATGGTCCAGCTTAAGCAGGCTGACACAGAGCCAGCTGTAACACCCATTTTTTGCGGGGAGGATGGAGGTTTGAGGCAGGGTCTCACGATGTAGTGCAGGTTGGTTTTGAACTCACAGCAGTCCTCCAGCCTCAGCCTCTCTAGTGCTGGGATTGCAGGCTGGCGCCACCATGCCTGGCTTAAACCTACCATTCCACCCATTTTAAACACTGCCATGTTTTTTTCCCATTCCCTTTACTGATGTATATAAGTGCACTTGCATACATGTGTGTATGTGCGCGTGTGTGCGCGTGCACACACATACGCACACACACACAAAACCATCTTGGGCACGTGTTGCTGTTTCTTTTCCCTGAACCTTGAGAGTAGGTTGCAGATGTCACCCTGCTTCACTCTGTAACAAGGCAGATCCGCAGTCACGGTTTTGGGAAATGGGACATTGATAGAGCACTTCATCTCTAGTCCACGTTTGCATTTTATCAGCTGCCCCCACTGTGTCCTTGGTGGTGTTTTCTTTCAGTATCAGCCCCAGTGCAGCACAGTGCCCAACACAGTGCAGGGCATTCAGCAGTTGCCTGTGATGTGGGGCAGTTCCTCAGCTTGTCTGTTGCACATGACAGGCTGGTTTTAGGGAAGAGTACAGGCTGGTTGTTGGCCTTTGCCCGCGGTTTGCTCACCACTCAGTTCGGGACTCAGGCTCGCGCTGCAGGGGCTTGGCAGGGGCTTGGCAGGGGCTTGGCAGGATGAGCGGTTCACCCGGGCCAGCCCAACCCCCACACCCGCCCTGCATCTCCTCGCAGCCCAGAGCGGCAGTAGGAAGATGCAGGAACGCAGCCACTCCCCAGGCTTCCTGTCCCACAGGAACACTTCCTGTCCCACAGGAACACTAGGCCAAGTCACCACGCCCTGTGAGGGGCTAAAAGGAAGTGTCCCAACTCTGCCACATGTGTCAGCATCAGACTGGACTTATTATCAGTATGGTCTCATGGATTCATAGTTTATTCACTTGGTCATAGTCTCACTGTCCTAAACCCGTCTGGTGGTATAAGCCTATAATCCCAGCACTCTGGGAGGCTGAGGCTGGAGGACTGAAAGTCTGAGGCCAGCCTGGGTAACTCAGTGGATTAGCAAGACCCTGTCTCAAAAAAAATAAAAAGTCACGGGTGTCGTTCATTACAGAGGTCTTGGTCCAATAACCCCCATTTCCAACCCCTTAAAACTTCACTGCCCTGTGAAGTTTACTCCTTGAAGCTGTCTGCTCTGACCTTTTTGCATTAACTGCACAAATAATCCGTTTTCCAAGTGCCATTTCCTCCCTTGCCAGTTCTATTTCGTCTACCCTCACACCTTAGAGGAACTAACTTCACTGTTTTCTGGTTTTTACTTCCTGTGTTGCTTTTCACAAAAATAATGAGATACTTGGATGTTTCCTTATTTCTTCTTTCTCACACAGAAGCTAACAGAATATAATCTTTTTTTAAATTTTTATTGTTTCACATAATGATAAGTCCTGGTGCTGGGCTTGGTGCATGTCTATAACCCCAGCACCCAGGAGGCTTAAGAAGCTGAGGAGGGAGGGTTGTGAGTTCAAGGCCAGCCTGCACTACATAATAAGACCCTGTTTCAAAAACCAAAAAGAAAAAAAAAAGCAGCAGCGGCAACAATATGTAATAGAAACCATTCCATATCACTCATATAGGGGTCCCTCACTGCACACTTCCTTATTCTTTTTTTACAGTTCCATAGTAGTCGTTATGTGCATGGATCATAGTTTATTTAATTAAGATCCTTTATTCAGAAACTTAGGTCATTTCTACTATTTTGCAATTACAAGTAGTGCTTAATACCCCTGTATATAGACAATTTTTTGTTGTTATAGGTGCATTTTAAAAGGGAAAGTCCTAAAGGTGGCATTGCCAGGATGAAGAGCAAATACAGAGTTGGTGTTGTCATAAATGACCACATTCGCCTGCCTCAGGGTCCATGCATGTCATCCACCCCACCCACAGCCTTCTCGACAAAATATATTGTCAAGCTGTACAGTGCCTCAGAAAGGGATGTAGCTTTTTACACCAGCCATGTCGACGTGTACTTCACACACAGTTCACACACTTCAAGTGTACAAGTCAGAGGACTTCAGTGTATCCACAGTTACGCAGACATTGCTATAATCAATCTTAGAACATTTTCGTCAGCCTGAAAAGAAGGTCCCTACTAGTGAGCAGTGGGGGAATGGTTTAGAGCTTCAACATATATTTTGGGATGCAGTTCAACCTAAAAATATATCATAAATGTGTTAACAAATGTGATGCAGTCCAAGTTGTTAGCAAATTTAATGCAATGCAAATGAAAAATAAAAACATATTAATGGGAACAGATGAGCTGATTCTAAAGTGTATATGAAAAACTAAGAAAACACTGAAAATTTGCTCTTCCAGGTATTAAAGAATACTAGAAAACCTCTGGTTAAAATAGTATGCAAATCGATGGGATGCGTACAATACATATGGAACTTAGGATATGATGAAGGTAGGGGCTGGGG
>PVJX010042747.1:0-13947 GCA_004027295.1 Dolichotis patagonum | reverse complement strand
AAAAACCCCAAAATCAACAACAACAAAAAACACCTGGTGGACCCTGTCAGAGCAAATAAAGAAGATCCCTTGAGGGCCATCAGGGAACCAGAGGTAGCAACCCGAACATCTGAGCAGCTGAGACTTTCGTTTCACAAAGGAGCCCACATGTGCCATTCCCCCAAATCTCCGCTGGGCAGTGTTGGAGCAAAGGATTAGGGGTAGAGGCAACGCTAAGGTTGGGAACATTTGAGGTCAGGCTGAGGGCACCACTAGTAAGAGTGGGCTGTGAGGGATACCCAGTGCCAACAATCACTTCCAGATTTTGGATCTATAGCTTGGAGGACCTGATGGGTACTGTTCACCAGGCACAAGAGGTCAGGTGTTGGGGGCCTTGTGTAATTAGCCACTGGTGCAGAGGCCAATGGGAACAATGGTGGCTTCAGGGTAGGGATTTTGATGTGGGGTGGAGGAACCCAGACTTTTGTGATTTTCAGGCTACTAAGTGGGTCTAATCTCCTCCCATCTAACCAGATACTCGCCCAGCAACCAGACATCTGTTTCTGATGGACGGGGGGCCTTAATAGTATGTCTCACAGGATTATGGGCTCCTTGAGGCAGTTTGGACCAGATGGGAGCTGAGTTAGAGGGCCATTTAGAAATATGCACACCCCTCATTGTCTATGGCACAGTTCCACTGGGGGCAGAAAGCGACATCTCCTTTGCTCTGGGGTTTGCCTTAGCTCTTCTTACCGCCATTCAGGATAGATGTATTTCTTGTTGGCTCGATCCTCTCATTCTCATTTTATTTTATATTTTTTCATGCTGGGGATCAAACTCACGACCTTACACTTTCCAGGCAGGCACTTATGCCGCTGAGCTAAATCTCCAGCCCCTCATTCCCATTTTAACCCCCTGAATCCTGTAAAATAGCCATGGTATCCTCACCTGGGTTGTTGGCTTCAACTGGACATGCATCGAAATAAAGACACACTTTAGATTGAGAGGGGCCCCTTCTGGTCCGGTGAGAACTAGGCTTGTGCCATAAAGTTGGCTTTGAATGCCCAGTGCCCTAAATTCACTTGGCAAGTAGGGGCCAAACAAGCTGAGCAGGATTGGACACAGGATAAAAGTAGCAGTTGTTTTAACCTTGGGAAAGGCAGTTCAGAGGACCCAGTCCAACAATTACAAGGTAGAAGAGAATGAAAGTGACCTTTTGGGGGAACTTCCTAGTCCTCTGGGGACACAGGCCAGAATCCGAGGGCAAACACTGAGTCTATCAGGAGGTCGGGGACTAGACACCAAACAGGTAGCAGAACATGAATCAATCAGGGCAGATGCTCTGGTCTGCAGAGTCTGTCAGGCTGAGCCACGCGTTGACCCATCAGCTTCTGGAGTGATGAGAGCAGGGCTTCTAGGATGTCATGTACTCAAAAACGTGTCTTCAGGGGAGCTGACTCCCCTGGGTGGGCTCTCTCAATCCGAGGCTGATGGAGCCACAGCTGGATCTTGGAAATATTTATCACTGTGGGAGTGGTCAGAGTAATCACATGCGGGCACCCTCGGACAGGTTGGAGGGGCTCCTTTTCCAATCTTCAATCCAAATTGTATTCCCAGGGTTATACGTGTGGGCAGGTGTGTCTGTGGGTACGGCAGGCTGCTCGGCTATGTGCTTGTGTATTTGAGAAAAGGGCTTTCCTATTGTGTAAGCTGCTCCTGTAGGGCTGTGTCACCTAGCTGATGTTGGTCTCCTGGACACCCTAATTATGGGAGGAGGTCTCCTGTGCAGAACTCAAGGCCGTATGTGCCGTGGGCCCTGTGAGCTCTGGATCCTGAGGAGGCCATGGGAGGCACATATACCCGTGGTGCCTGAGTTTCTTGGTGCTGTTTAGTCAATATTGACTTTAAAGTCCTATTTATTTTTTTAACTTTTCAGAGCTTTGTGACGTATGTACCATATGTAATTTTATCTGATTTTTAATTCTTTAGTCAGCTTCTGGATTAGCTCTGTCACAAATGCAGGCCCATTATCGCTGCCCACATCTGGGCATACTGTAGGGGCAGCCCACATCTGGGGATACTTTCTTTTAGTAATACTCTGTGGACTTCGTTGTCATTTTGTGTTGTAGTGGGAATAAGCACCCAGAATAAGCGCCAGGAGATGTTTGTAGCCTCTACATGGTTTGACTTCTGTAGAGTCTGTTTGCAGGTCTTCAAAAGGGGACAGTCCAGCCTTATGGACATGGGTAGGGGTTTAGGCCCAGATGGGACCCAGTCCTCACACAGGCCTGCCGTCTCTGACCAGCAGAGGCTTGGGTTGAGGCTGACTGTGGAATATTGTAGTAGCCTAGAAGCTGATTCACAGCAGTTTCTCTCTTCACAGCAGTGCATGATGGTGTTTTCCCCAGGCACAGGCCAGGTTCTGTGGAACCATCATCCGATCGTCTGGCAAAGTCCATGCACTGTTTGGGTCCGTGTGGCCCCTTCTTTGTTGTGCCCACTTAAGACTATGGACAGTTTGAGGGGGTGTTTCAGTTGGACTTACCCGATGTTGTATTAAATCAGTGTCCCCCAGTTGGATCCTTCTGCTGCCAATATGGCGGCCTCGTCTGCTTTGTGGTTGCTAGGAGTGACAGTGTCCTTTTCTTTTTGAGGCCCTTTACAGTGGATTATGGCGACCTTCTTAGGTTTCCAAATTGCAGTCTGGAGTTGAGAAGTCTCATCCTTGTTTTAAATTTATTTTTCTTCTGCCATCAAGAGTCCATGCTCCTTTTACAGCATTCTGTGGACATGAACGGTGGCAAAAGCATACGAGTCATGTTACTGTTTTCCCTTTGGCCCATTTGAGAGCCTGTAGTAAGGTCCATGGTTTAGCCCATTGAGCAGACCAGTTTTGGGGAAGAGGACCAGCTAGAAGCACTTCCTCCATGGCAGCAGCAGCATATCTGGCCTGGCTTTTTCTTTATCCTTGACTGAGCTACTTCCATCTGTGAACAGAGTGTACTCAGCATCAGACAGGGGCTCCATCTGTAAATCAGCAAAGAGCTCATCAGTGAGAGCTAGACAGTCATGGTCCAGGCCGCCAAGAGTGGTAGGCCGGAAGGCAACAGGGTATAGAGGCTTGGTCGGATGGAAGAGGAGCCGAGGACTTTGCACAAGAGTCCTTGGTACTGGTGACTTGGCTTTTGGAGAGCCAGCGATGTCCATGGTTGCTCAGGAGGTCCAGGACAGCTGGTGACACCTGGGTGGTTATGTCCTGACCTATGATGAGCTTGTCAGCACTCTTGATTAGAAGGATGGTGGGTGTCAGAGGCAGGGCCATGGGCAGCCCTTAGCAACCAAGGGTTTCGACAGGTAAGACACTGTGCTATTAGGGGCCGACAGTCTGAGTAAGCATCTTTGAAGCCATGTGCCATTGTTCATCAACAAACAAGCTGAGTGGGCAACTTACATATGGAATTTCCAAGGCTGGGGCTATAGAGAGGGCCTTTTAATGTCACTGAAGTCTTTTTCTTTTTTTCTTTTCCTTTTCCTTTTCCTTTTCCTTTTCCTTTTCCTTTTCCTTTTTCGTACCAGGGATTGAACTTACAACCTTGCACTTGCCAGGCAGGTGCTTATGCAGCTGAGCTAAATCCCTGGCCTGAAGGCTTTTTCTTTTTTGGGGGTTTTAGTCAAAAGTCCGAATCTTTTCTAGACAAGCGATCCTGATTTTAGTCAAATCCCAGATATCTGACTTCCACTCACAGATTTGTGCCTTTTTCCAAGACACCTTGTAGCTGATTTCTGTCGGATGTTGCAGCAGAGTCTCTGCACCTTTGCAGCAGGCAGCTTGGGTGTTGTTGGCCAGGAGATCAGCAACGTGTTGGAGGAGGGTGCAGTGGTATTCTGTTCTGGGAAGCCAACTTTGAGGGCCTCCCCAAAGGTGGTGAGTTTTAAATCCCTCAGGGCGTTTTGGCAGTCTGTGAGTTTGTGGCAGTTCTGAAGCCTCTGGATGTGTGGTTGAATTTCTAGTCAAGCCTCTTGGAGCGTGGAGTACTGTTTGATGCAGATGGGGGTTGCCCTGGGATGGTTTCAAATCACAGGTAAGTGGTTAATGGCCCAAACTCAGGGAAGGAGTCTTGAGAATTTCTGAGTTGGTTTTATCTGCCTGTGTCCATCAGTTGCAATTTCTTTCTTGGGGGACGGTGAAAGCAAGCAGCAAATGTGATTGTGGAGCTGAAGGGATGAAGAAGCAGATTACCCCAGAGAGAGGGTGATGGTGGCCCCTAACTGGGATAGGATGTCTCTCCCCAGCAGTGGAACTGGGCACTCCAGCAAGCAGAGGAACTCATTTGTAATCTGGTGTCCTCTCAGGCTGCAAGTTCGTCCCTGGCAGAAGCTCGAGAGGCAGGAGCCCAGTTGCCCAGTGAGGTTACCTTTTTCTGACAGGGGCAATAGTTTGGATAACTACAGAGTGTTGTGTTTCATTGTCTACCAGGAAAGTCATGGGTTGGCCCTCATGCAGCGGTGGACCATGAGTTCCCTGTAACCCAACTGAAGAAGAGCCCAGTCTGGCCCAGTCTGAGCCCATCAGACCAATGAAAGGGTTGTTGTCAGATCCAGGTTGAAGCTTTTGAGAGTCCTTATCTTTTGGTCTGAATGGGCATCTGTTTTGCTAGTGTTCATAGCCCTTACATTTTGCATATTTGTCTTTGACCAGAGGGTATAGTCATCTATCAGACTGGATATCTTGGGATAACCAGGGGCTTCTTGTGCAATGAAGGCTGTATCTACCATCCACGGATTTTCAGGGGCCCCAAGGTCAAATGGAGTGTAAACCCTGAAGGCTTTACAGAGTGTCTCATAAAAGTCTGAAGGGTTTTATCTGCCTTCTGGGTAACAGTAGCATTTGACATATAGATGGACTTTTTGCCTTTTGAGGAGGGCTTGACGGTCTTTGTGGGTTGCTTTGTTTCCCTCTGGGGTGTTGTAACCCCAGGTGGGGTGATCTTTCGGAAAGGCTGAACCTCAGGGTTGACAGAGCAGGAACTTCTCCTCCAACCAGTTCTCAGCTTCTGTTAAAATTCGGTGGTGCTCCTCTGTGTTGAACAGAGTCAGAAGGAGTTACTGACAGTCATCTCCAGTGGGCATTAGATGACGCCATCTGACCAGCTGTAAGGGCACCTGTACAGTAGAAGGCTCCCGTGGGGAAGGCTTTGGTGATGGAACACAGGCAGTGGCTGACTGGAGTCTCTGGGGTTGGGGGTGGAGAGGTAGGCTGGTGTGGTACCAGATGAACTGGTGGAGGACTGGTAACTGAAGGACTGGTGGCTGGAACCTGCCCAGTTGGCTGGAAGTAGAGGAGCCAGGAGTGGGTGGAGGCTGACCCAGTGGAAATGTAGACCTTGGCAGCAGCTGTGGTAGCTGATAAGGGGTGATACATCTGCCAAGGAGGAATCCTCAGGAAAAATGGGCTTTTTTTTTTTCCCCTCAAGGAGTCTTCTTCGAGAGCAGAGGCAGTTTGGTTTCACTTTACTCCATAGTCATCAGGGAATCCTCTTTTGAAGTTTTTGTAGCATACAATATAGGATTGTGGATTTACTCTGGCTGGCACCCATTCTGTCTTCCTGCAGTGCATGTGGTGTGTCCTTGAACAGAGGCGCAACAGACGAAGGATGGGTGGCTCTCAGAGAGAGACCATTCAGATGTCCACCTGGCCTCTTGCCTCTCGAAAGTGCTAGGACAGCCCTGACCATGGAGAAGCGTCAGTAGGTTCTCTGTTCTGTCTTGATGAGACATGTCCACAGAACCACAGGTTAGGCCCAGTCAAGCTCCATAGCTCTGAGGTCCTGGAGGGCCTTTTGCCATGGAGCACAGACGGAACTGCCTGCTGCTTTTGTTGTCCATCATTAACAGTTACACAGTCATTCAGCATACACTCCACCCAGAGGTTAAACATTCCAACCCCTTTTCCCTTGAAGGGGGCCTAAACTAATGGAGGTGATCAGGCTCCTCATGTGCTTTTCTCTGAGCAGTAGCACTCTGCTTGTTTAACTGATGGCCCTAACTAACACACTGACAGAGTGACTCAGCTCCCCCCCTGGTGTCTTAGCTTAGCTGAAGACCCAGCTCAGCTGTGTCTTTTCCCCCTCTTTGGGTCCAATGAGAGCTGTTAGTGCCAAGCAGGGGCCTCCGGTCCTGGCCTCATGGGGGACTTCAAGAAGGTCTGGAGTGTACATCTTCCCATCGAGGACCCTGGAGAGGTCCATGCATCAGCCGGCAACCTAAGAAGTCAGCATGGACTTCCCAGTTGGGGAACCAAGAAATGTGGAAACGGGCCAAACACAGGAAGAAATAGCACTGAGGAGGTTAAGGAGGCAGTTTATTACACCAGTCGGCTTCTGACTAGGATCTCTCCCAGAGAGCCAGAGTCCCCCCAGAGGTGTTTTGAGGCTTTTAAAAGGAAGGTGAATGGGGAGGTACAAAGGCAGGTTTGGCACATGTGGTTGGAGGGTTGGGTGACATCATGGGTTGCTGAAGGTGTTTAAACATTTCGGGTTACATCATAAGGCCATCAGCCATACAAAACCCGGGGTTATACAAAATAAGGAGTGTCCTGTTATGTTTTCAGTTACATTGTAAGGCCATCAGTTACACAAGGGCAGCAAAGACAGGGGTTACACAAAGGAAAGAGAGTTCTGTTATCAGGCCCGCTGGACTTGTCTTCTCGGTCTTGGCGGGCATCCTGGGCAGGCTTTTATTTAAAATTTTAATTTTTCCCCTTCAGTGCAAACCATGTTCTTTTTCCACATTTGTTATAAGTGCAAATGGAAAAGAAACCTACATTTGGAAATTTTTAAAAATACACTTAACTCAGACAAATAGGACATCATAATTAAAATACAAGATAATTCAGCCAGATGAGGTTGGACCTACCTGTAATCCCAGCATTTGGGAGGCTGAAACAGGAAGGATCGAAAGTTGGAGGTCAGCCTCAGCTATACAGTGAGACCTTGTTTCAAACAAACAAACAAACAAACAAAAAAAAAAACCCAGAAGCTTTGGGAGTCACAGGTGTTTTTCAGGAATAGAACCCTTATAACTACCCTAGGTCTGACCCTAGCTCCAAAAACAAACAAACAAAAAAAAACTACCAAACTTGAAGTGGAATTAAAATTTTGACTAAAGACCTGCCAAGAAAGCCCACCAGAACCAAATGGACATGTGAACAAGCCTGATAGCAGAGCATTCCTTCTTTGCCTTGTATAACCCATGCTTGTTTAACTGATGGCCTTGCAATGTAACCCGACATGTTTAAACTCCCTTGGCGACCAATGATATCACCCAACCTTCCAATCATAATGCGCCAAGTCTGCCTCTGTATTTCCTGCTTGCCTTCCCCCTAAAAGCCCCCAAACCCTGCTGGTCAGGAATCTGCCTCTTTGGGAGTGATCCTAGTGTAATAAATTGCTGTCTTCTAGACCTCCTCAGTGCTGTGTCTTCCTGCGTCTGGTTCTTTGCCTTAACAAACTGACTAAAGTTATATAAATTATTAGTAGACCTAAAACCATTGAAGAAGTTTAATAAAATCTACTTCCATAGACATTTTTTAAAAATTCCACCACAAATTTATAGGCAATTGGAAAAACAACTCTATTATAAATTTTTCCCAAAATACTTCAGTCTGTTTTGATCCTGGAAATCAGACAAAGAAAATTACAAGTTAATCTCCTTTATTAATGTAGCTGTGAGAAAAATCCTAATATTAGCAATCAAACGTCAGCAATATATAAAATACTATTATGATCATGTGCTGTTTATCCTAGGGATGCAAGACTGGTTTAACATTAGAAAATCTAGGGCCAGGGATTTAGCTCAGTGGCTTAAGTGCCTGCCTGGCAAGCACGAGGTCGTGAGTTTGATCCCCGATACCAAAAAAAAAAAAAAAAAAGCATTAGAAAATCTAGGTTTGGGCATAGTGGTGCATGCCTATAATCCCAGCATGTGGGAGGCTAGGCAGGAGGACTGCCATGAGTTCAAGGCCAGCCTTGGCTACATAGTGATGGGGGGGGTACCTGGGATCGAACTCATGACTAAGCACTTGGAAGGCAGGCGCTTATGCTGCTGAGCTAAATCCTCAGGCCCTACATAGTGATTTTAAGGTGTGGCTGAACTACATAATAAGACCTTGTCTCAAAAAAAAAAAAATCTATTATACTCAAGGTGAAATAACACACACTTGTGATCCCAGTGATCCTGGAGGCTGAGGCAGAAGGATAGTGAGTTCAAGGCCAGCCTGAGCAACTTAGTTACAATCTATCTCAAAGGAATAAATACAAAGAGTTGGGGAAGCAGGCCAGCAGACACAAGGCCCTGGGTGCAGTCCCTACTACTAGAAAAACAAACAAAAAACCCAAAACCAAGAACCCAGCTCCTCTGTACCTTCATGCCCAGGAGGAGTTGTGTCGGGGCTGCTGCTCCCCCTGGAAAGCTGGGAGCTGGGGGAGGTGGGGCAGAAGGACACCTGGGGGTGGAGTGGCACCTCTGGCGACAGAGACAGAGCCGAGAGAGCCTCAGCCTTGCTCTTGAACCACAGTGTGATGTGACGAGCCACTTCCTGCATCCCATTGGCCTTGCAGACTACAGAGGTAGTAATTATTCAGTACTCATATCAGGAGTGAGTGAGTAAACTTCAGGAGTTTACAGCATCTGTAAAGCACTTAGCCCAGAGCACTTAGCTGAGGCAGTCAGGCACCTTACAGCCCTTGGTGCGGGTTTGCTGCCTTGGTGATGCAGAGTGTTCTCTGGCCCTGGTGCACGCATGGAACAGATACTATGCACCATTGGCTGCATGCTGGCCCAGGTACCTGGGCGACAGAGACTGTGTCAGACAGGGTCCTGCTGTCCCTAACCCTAAAACAGGAAGTGAGGGAAGGGGCTGAGGTGACCACTGCAATGGCAGAATGACCCAGGGTCTGGTCCCAGCTCCCGAAGTCAGCAGAGGGATCCCCAGGTCTTTGGAAATTCCCCTCCAAGGCCTTTAGAGCTGTTGTTAGACAGAAGAGGCCACCCCCAAAACAGCTGAGTCATGGTTTCCCAGAGGTTCGGCAGCGCAGTTGCCTCTGGGTTTTAATGAGCTGCCCTGGGTTAGAGATAGGATGGGACTCGGCTGGCTGAGAACCCTGAAGATCTTATTAAAGAATCATCTCCCTTGTACTCTGAGCTGAACTGGCTTTCCAAGCAAGGATCAAAGCAAACTCGACAAACCGTTCTCTCATTAATCTCCCATCCCCTGGGGGGGCAGCAGATCAGTAGCTGGTCTCTCCTTGGTGTAGATGCAGAGCTCTCTCCAAGGCAAGCAGAGCGGAGCAGAGACCCGAACCCCGGAGTCTGGGGGTACCTGTGCCCAGCGTCCGGCCCAGTGGCCCCAGCACTGCCTGAGAAGAAGGGGAACAGCTCATTAGGCAAATAGGCCGCCTCTTGGCCCTTGGAAGGGAGGAGGGAGTTGTAAAGGTTAGGCGGCTCCTCTGCCAATGCCCTTTTTAATTTCCTGCTTAAAATGTTAGGCTGCTCTGGGGCTCCTCCTGCGCCCCAGCCCTCGCTGTGCATGCTGCGGGTGCTGGGGTGTGAGAGGCCAAGCAGTGTAGGCCCAGGCACCCTTGCCTTCCTGTTCCCCAGCAGGAAAGTGGAATCTCCTGGGGGTGAAAACACAGGGCTGGAAATTCGTCCCAGTTCACGCATTGGCAGTGTACATGATGCCAGCGCCATGAGAGGGATTGTGTTACACAAACATCGGGGGCCAGGACAACACCAAAATCAGCACAGCACAATGTGTCACACCACTGCCAACAGGTGCGAGTCCAGATTGGGACCTGGAGCAAGCTGTTAGCCCTCCATGTCTCAATTTCCTCCCTGAGAAATGAGTCTAATAATGCGGTCCGTCCTGTGGGATTGCAATGGTGGAGGAAGGAGGTAAGGGACTCCGAATGGTCCCTGATGGAGCGAGGGCTCGCAGGGTTTATTATGACAATCTGATTGCCAGGACAAACACTGAATTATTCAGATGTACTCAGATTATCGTGGGCTGATATTTTTCCCTTGGTTGGTGTGCTGAAGTTAAGAAGTTTAGGGGGCAGGAGTTTCACATCAGCTCATTTCGGGCTTGTTTCCCAAGGAGAACCCTAGCCGGCTGTTGGAGTACTGGTTAGGAACCCACTTTCCTTTGGGCTTTGTGACGGGGCTGGGGGTGGGTGGGGGTGCAGCCTTTCCTGGGAAAGCATTTGTTCATTCCCAGTCTTGAAGAGCGACCCCTGGAGTCCAGCTAAGGTTTCCTGGGGCAGGGACTCCTGCTTTCCAGAGGCGCTTCACCGCCCTTGGGAAGGGAGGCAAAGGCGGCTGAAGGAAGGCTAGGAATACTTGGAGTTATTACCAGGTCAAAGGAGGAATCTTTTGTCACCTTCTCCATAAACAGATTAAAGGAGAAATACAGTATGATCATTTCACAAAGCACGAAACCCTTGTTCCTCTACCCTTGGAGGGCAGTAGAGGGTGGGCAAATGGGGGAAAGCACTGTCTGAGAGGCCGGCAGGATCCACGCAGTCTGTCAGCACTAATGAGGGTGCGCGGCACTGTGGCCTCACCTGGTCTGCGCACAGAACCCTCACACTTCCCTGTATCCTAGCAAGAACGGACTTGAAAATGGAATTTTAACAGCCTGTTCGTAGCATAACAAAGACTGCAATAATGGGAGTAATCCTAAGAAGTAATACACGATCCTCGTGGGGGAGGGAAACTGGAATTCTACTGAAGATTGTAAAGCTGTGCATAAGTGGAAAGCACAGCCCCTTCACGGGAAGACTCATCGTAAAAGTGCCGAGTCTGGGCATATTAACCCATAAATTCAGGATAATCCAAATTAACATCGTAGCAGGATTTTTTGTAGAACTCCACAAGCTGATTCTAAAGTCAGGAAGAAGGACAAAGATGCCCAGGGATGGCCAAGAAAGAGCACTTCAGTGACGTCCTGCGGAAGGAGGGAGGTGCAGAGCTGCTCAGGGTCCAGCAGGACACAGGGCCCAGGCAGGGGCCCTGAACGTGTGTGTGTGTGTGTGTGTGTGTGTGTGTGTGTGTGTGTGTGTACACCGTGGTCCCCAGCACTGCAAGTTGCAGGAGGAAGTCTGCCCTGCCCCACAAGTGATCTCTAGATAATCACTTCCAATTGAAAAGAAAATGTTTAGAGGTCATATCATTGAAAAACAAAAAACCCTGTGAAAATCTAAATGAAAGAAGTGAGAAAAGAATGTATTACCTTGGCAAAGAGATGTCTTCTTAAATATGACACAAAACCACAGAAGATAGGCGCATTGACTAATTATCAAAGCTTCTCTCTGCTGGGGTAGGGTTTTCCTCAGGAATGCATGGTTGGTTTAATACCGAGTAATACTCAGTAAATGCACCATTGTGAGAAAAGACCATGAACATTAGCAGCTACTCAAAGGGTATGGAGATAAAATTCTGGACTTTCCTGTTAACAACTCTACATAAAATAAAAACAGGAAAAATTACTGACATGATAGACTATTTGTCTCAAACTCATTCATTCATTTCTTTCTTTTTTTTTTTTTTTTGGACAGTCTCCCTGTGCAGTCCAAAATAGCCTCAAACTCACTACTTAGCCCAGGCTGGTCTCCAATTCTCAACCCTCCTGCCTCAACCTCCAGAGTGCTGGGATTACAGGAATGGCTACCAGTCCCAGCTTCCTAACCACTTTCTGAAGCCATTTCCTGTTAGATCAGAAACACATCGGCAGGCTCATTATCATCATCACTTTTCAACATTGTTTTAGAAGTTCTAGAGATTGTATTAAATGTGAATAAAGCAGGGCATGGTGGCACAGATTTACAGTCCAGCACACTAGGAGCCTGAGGCAGGAGGATCACAAGTTCAAGCCTAGCCTGGGCAATTTAGCAGTTTAGTGAGATTGTCTCCAAAATTTTTTTTAAAAAGGTCTGGAGATGTAACTGTAGAGGAAGACCCTGGGTTCAATCCCCAGTAATGCGACAACAACAAAAACATACAGATATAGATCTATCTTTATATACAGATACTGAAAAGGGAAACATTTTTCTCTTTTCTAACATATAATTGCATACTTAGAAAATCTAGGAAAAGCTGGTTGTGGTGGCACATACTTATCATCTAGCACTTGGAAGGCTGAGACAGGGTGTGTTTAAGGTCAATATGGACTACATAGCAAGACCCTGTCTTAAAAAAATAAATAGCTGGGCATGGTGGTACACTCCTGTAATCCCAGCACGAGTGAGGCTGAGGCAGGAGGATCATTGCAAGTCTGAGACCAGCCTGAGCTACAAAGTGACCCCAAGGTCAGCCTGAACTGCATAGTGAGACCCTGTCTCAAAAAGAAAATAAATAAATAAATAAAAAAACTCTAGTTTTTAAAAAATAAAAGTTAAGTAGGAAGGTAAACATGTAAAAATCAGTCACGCTTCTCCGTACTAAATTAACAGCCAGAAGAGGAAATGGGAAAGTGTTCCATTCATGAAAGCAATTAAATCCATAAAATACTTGGGAATTACACTATAAGGACATTTAGGGAACTTACTCAAAAAGATAGAGAACTATAAAATCTTGAAGGACATAAAAAAATATCCAAACAAAAAAAAATATCTAAACAAACAGGCAGTACTCATGTTCTTGCCTAAAAGGTTTGATGTAACATAATAAATATGTAAATTTACTGCCTTCCCAGCTGTAATCCCAGTGTGGCTGGGGGTGGTGATTTCACCACTGCAGCAGCCTGAGCAATCCATCAGTTCCAGCCCTCACCCGGTCCTCTGTCCAGGGCCTCAGGCAGGCTGGAGCTGTGTCCCCACCCAGCGCAGTTCTAAGGTCAGGGACCAGTGAATCCTGGAGCAGCCAGGATGGCGGTGGGACACCCTCACAAGGGACTGTCGCCTCTTCCTCAAGAGGCTGGAATGTGACCCGGTGGGGAAGTGCGGCCTCCAAAGGAGGGGACACCAGCAGCCAGGACGGGCTGAGGTGAGGGTGTGAGTACCCATCCTCCCAGACCCATGGGAAGGGCTGGGGCAGACCCTGGGTACCAGGGCCCAGTTGCTTGGACCTTAACCTCATCTGGATTCTGCAGGTGTTGCCATGGTGACAGCAGCCGAGGACAGCGTGGTCCGGGTGGTGGTGCGGGTGCGGCCCCCCACACCTCGGGAGCTAGAGAGCCAACAGCCCCCTGTGGTACAGGTGGTAGATGACCAGGTGCTGGTGTTTGACCCCGGGGAGCCCACTAGGGGCCTCCCTGCCCTCAAGTGGTGTGGCGCCCAGGACGGCCTGAAGAAGAAGGGCAAAGACCTGACATTCGTCTTTGACCGGGTCTTCGGGGAGGGGGCCACGCAGCAGGACGTGTTCCAGCACACCACGCACGGCCTTCTGGATGGCCTCCTACAGGGCTACAACTGCTCAGGTGAGGGATGGAGGGGCAGTGACCCGGCGCCTGGGATGGAGGTGTGGGGTGGCAGGAGCAGTGCAGCCCACTGCCAGCCTCCACCCCTGTGTCCTCCAGTGTTTGCCTATGGGGCCACCGGGGCCGGGAAGACGCACACCATGCTGGGGCGGCACGGGGACCCTGGCATCATGTACCTGACCACTGTGGAGCTGTACCGGCGCCTGGAGGCCCTGCAGGAGGAGAAGCGATTTGAGGTGCTGGTCAGCTACCTGGAGGTGAGGCCGAGCCTGAGTGGGGACTGGGGTGGGACTTGGGGGGTGCACCCACCTTTCCACTGCTGCCCCCATGCCCAGGGCCCCAGCCATGCCAGGTGACACCGAGCCCCCCCATGCCCAGGTCTACAATGAACAGATCCACGACCTCCTGCAGCCCAAGGGGCCCCTGACCATCCGAGAGGATTCTGACAGGAGTGTGGTGGTACAGGGCCTGTCCTTCCACCAGGTGAGGGCCAGGGA
>PVJX010042746.1:0-13978 GCA_004027295.1 Dolichotis patagonum | reverse complement strand
TAATGTTTCTGTTTTAATGTTTAGGTCTTTGGTCCATTTAGACTTTAGTTTTGTGCATGGTGATAGGCATGGATCTAGTTTCAGTCTTCTGCATGTGGAGAGCCAATTTTTTCAACACCATTTATTAAAGAGGCTATCCTTCCTCTGGTGAACATGTTTAGCCCCTTTATCAAATATCAGGTGGCTGAGTGTCTTTGTACCTATACTTGCATCTTCTAATCTGTTCCACTGATCCTCAGGTCTATTCTGTGCCAGAGCCATGCTGATTTTATCACTATGGCTTTGTAGTACACTTTCAAGTCAGGAATTGAGATGCCTCCTGCCTTGCCTTTATTGCCCAGAATTGCCTTTGCTATTCTAGGTTTCTTCTGGTTCCAAATTAATTTTAGGAGTGTTTTCTCTAGATCTGTGAGATATGTCAATGGTATTTTGATTGGGATTGCATTAAATCTGTATAACAGTTTTGGGAGTATGGTCATTTTCACGATGTTGGTTCTTCCTAGCCAAGAGCATGGAACATCTTTCCATTTTCTGATATCCTCTTCAATATCCTTTTTTAACATAGTATAATTTTCAGTACATAGGTCTTTTACATTTTTAGTTAGGGTGATTCCTAAGTATTTCATTTTTTAGATGTTATTTTGAAGGGCGATATTTCCATAATTTCTCTTTCGATGAATTTCTTGTTTGTGTACAGGAATGCTATTGATTTTTGAGCATTGGCTTTGTAGCCAGCTACACTGCTGAATTTGTTTATTACCTCTAGTAGTCTTTTAATGGAGATTTTTGGGTCTTCTATATAGAGTATCATGTCATCTGCAAATAGTGATAATTTACCTTCTTCCTTTCCTATCTTTATTCCTTTTATTTCTTTCTTTTGTCTGATTGCCCTGGCTAGTGTTTCCAGAACTATATTGAATAGGAGTGGTGATAGTGGACATCCTTGTTTTGTTCCTGATTTTAACGTGAAAGCTTTCAGTTTTTGTCCATTTAGTATAATATTGGCTGTTGGTTTGTCATAGATGGCCTTTATAAGGTTGAGGTAGACACCATGTATTCCAAATTTCTGAAGGGTTTTTATCATGAACATCTGTTGGACTTTATCAAAAGCTTTTTCTGCATCTATTGAGATGACCATGTGGTTTTTGTTTTTGGCTCTGTTGATGTGGTGTATTACATTTATTGATTTGCGTATGTTAAACCATCCCTGCATTCCTGGAATGAACCCTACTTGGTCATGATGTACAATCTTCTTGATGATTTACTGCATTCTATTTGCTAGTATTTTATTGAGAATCTTTGTGTATATGTTCATTAGTGAGATTGGCCTATAGTTCTCCTTTTTGGTTGGGTCTCTCTCTCTGATTTTGGTATGAGAGTAATACTTGGCTCCAGGAATGAATTAGGGAGGATTGCTTTCTTTTCAATTTCATTGAAGAGTTTAAGAAGTACTGGCATCAAGTCTTCTCTAAATTTCTTATAGAATTCAGCTGTGATTCCATCAGGACCTGGGCTTTTCTTTGTTGGTAAGTTTTTTATTACCTTTTCAATTTCAAGAGCTGATATTGGGTTATTCAAAATTGCTATATCTTCTTGGTTGAGCTTTGTTAGTTCATATGTTTCTAGAAATTTGTCCATTTCCTCTGTGTTTTCCTCTCTATGTGAGTAGAGATTTTCAAAGTAGGTGTTCATGATCTTTTGAATTTCCATGGGATCTGTGATAATTTCCCCTTTTTCAGTCCTTATTGCATGAATTTGGGCTTTTTCTTTCTTTTTCTTTATAATGTTAGCTAGAGGTTTGTCAATTTTGTTTATTCTCTCAAAAAACCATCTTTTTGATTCATTAATTATTTGTATTGTTTTTTTAGTTTCAATTGTATTGATTTCTGCTCTAATCTTTACAATTTCCTCTCTTCTATGAGCTTTAGATTTAACTTGCTCTTCTTTTTCTAGAAGAGTGAGATGAAGTGTTAAGTTGTTTATATGTGCTCGTTGTGTTGTCTTGATATGACAATTTATTGCTATATATTTCCCTCTTAAAACCACTTTCATTGCATCCCACAGATTACAGTATTTTTTGTCTGCATTTTCATTGAATTGTATGTATCACTTTATTTCTTCTTTAATTTCCTCTGTAGCCCACTGGTTGTTCAAAAGGTTGTTATTTAATTTCCATGTATTTATGCCAGTTTTGCAATTTATTTTGCCATTAATTTCCAGTGTCAGTGCGCTATGGTCAGATAGTAAGCATGGGAGAATTTCAATACCTTTGCATTTACTTAAGAATGTTTTATGGGATAATATATGGTATATTTGGGAGAATGTCCCCTGGGCAGCTGAGAAGAATGTGTATTCTGATGTGGTTGGGTGGAACACTCTGTAAACATCTACTAAGTCCAACTGCTCACAGGTATGATTCAGTTCTATTATTGCTTTGCTGATTTTTTGTCTAGTTGATCTATTTCTTTGTGACAATGGGCTGTTAAGGTCCCCTGTAATAAATGTGTTCTTGTGTACTTGGTTTTTCATGTCCTTTAGTATATGTCTTATATAGTTGGGTGCGCCTGTGTTTGGTGCATATATATTTATAATTATTAGTTCTTCCTCTTGAAGCTTTCTACTTACGAGTATGTAGTGACCTTCTTTGTCTCTTTTAATCATTTTAGGTTTGAAGTTCACATTATCTGCAAATGGAATATTACCCCTGCTTTTTTTCTGGCTTCCTGTTGCATGGAATACTGTTTTCCATCCTTTGACTTTTAATCTATGAGTTTCTTTTTAAGTCAGATGTGTTTCTTGTATACAGAATATTGTGGGATCCTGTTTCTTGATCCATTCCATCAACCTGTTTCTTTTGATATGTGAATTGAGCCTATTTACATTTATGGATATCACTGATATCTACTGGCTTCACTTTGCTTTGTTGTGTTACTGTTTTTAGTTTCCTGCTTTTCTCTCTTGTTTATTTTCTTGTCCATCCTGGTGATTTCTTTCTGTTGTTGTTCTGGAGATTGTGGTCATTTTTATCTCTACCTAGGATGTCCTTCAACACTCCTTCTAAGGTTGGTTTGGTGGATATAAATTTCTTTAGTTGTTCTTTGTCATGGAAGTATCTTGTTTTGCCATTAAATTTGAAAGACAGTTTTGCTGAGTACGTCAGTCTGGGTTGAAAGTTGTTTTCTTTTAGGGCTTGAAATGCTTCACTCCAAGCTCAGCTTAACCTGAAGGTTTGTGCTGAGAAGTCTGCTGTGATTCTAATAGGCTTTCCTTTGTAGGTGAGTTGTGTCTTTTCTCTAACAGCTTTTAGTATTCTGTTTTTATGCTGTATGTCTGCAGTCTTAATTATTATATGTCTGGGTGTAGGTTTATGTTGGTTGTGACTGTGTGGCATTCTATATGCCTCACTTATTTGTATATCAGGTTTTCCCCCCATGTTTGGGAAATTTTCTGCCATTATTTCTGTGAACAGCTTAGCTATATCCTTTGCATTGCCTCCTACCTCCTCACTAATGCCTATTACTCTAACATTGTTTCTCCTGGCATCATCTTGTAGCTGTTGGATTGTCATTTCATGCTGCTTTGTTGTTTTTATAAGTTCTACTCTTTCAAGATTGCTATTTGCAATCCTGTCCTCAAGGTCCGAAATTCTATCCTCACCTTCATTTAAACAGCTTTGTAGGCTTTCAATACAATTTTTTGCTTCTTGCATATCTCTTTCAATTTGTTTTGTAGATTCTGCTTGTTTTCTACATTGTTCATTCAAAGTTTTAATCAATTTCCCATGCTGCTGTAGTTTCTTATCTATTTCTTCTCTAGCTATGTTGAGCAGCTCATTCACTAAGGTTGTTACTTTTGTCTTTACATAAGACATTATTTCTAATTTGAGTTTCTCCATAGCCTCATGGATTTGTTTCTTTACTTCATTTGCTATCTTTTCAGAGACTTCTGGTGTATGAATTTTAGGGTCCTCTATTTCATTATTGCCTGCACTTGCCCCTGATGGACTAGATGTTTGGGATTTCATTTTGCCTTTTTGTTTAGTCATTTTCACCTTTGGGTAAATTTCTTGTCTTTCTATTCCAACAGTCACAGCTTTCTGTAGTGTGTGTTTCAGGGACCTACTGTGTGGTTGATGTTTGTCAAATTGCTGTGTACCACCATGAAGAGGAGATCTAGTTTCCTGAATTCCTCCTACTGTGCCTGTTGGGTGAGTCCTATATTCTTTCTGGGCTAACTAGCCCAGAAGTATTGATGTAGGGCAACTCTTAGTTCCTGCTGTTGTTATAACTTCAGGTTGTGGCAGTCACCAGGTCTCCCTGGCTATAGTGTTTTTGTTAGCTGAGGCCCTACTGTGTCACTGGGGGTCCCACAAGTTCTTTTAATTTTCTCTAAATTTGGGCAGGGCAATATTGGCACACTCCTCAACCTGTCTGATGTTCTCTGTGTGGAGGGAGGGAGTTACCTACTCTCTTGCCAGGTGAGCCAAGGTCTTATACTTGGAGGGCATTTCACTTCTGTCCCTATTTACCCACTGCAGACCTCTATTTTGGGGGGCAAACTCACCACACTGGCTGGAGCCTGATGAAGTCTTCAGTTTGGGTGAGGGGTTCCTGAGCCTCTCATCCAGCCAGCATGGTAGTCCACTGCAGTCCAATGTTCCTGGTGTAAGGGAAGGTCAGCAGCTGTGGTCCCAGGCAGTTCATGCCTGTGGCAGACTTCTTAGATGTTCCTGGAGGAGCAGCAGACCCAGGCACCCCAGGCCTCCCAGCCCTGGTCCCCACAATGTTCCCTGTGGGTGAAGGGTGAGCCTAGCTATCCTGAGCAGCCCAGCTCTCCAATGCAGGTCCTGTGATGTTCCAGGTCCCAAACAGGTCCAGCTCTCTGCTGCGGGGCTGGAGATGTTCCCTGTGGGGGGAAGGGCGGGCCTAGCTCTCCTGAGCAGCCCAGCTCTCAGCTGCAGATCCTGTGGACATCTTCTTTCTTTCCTTAAATTAAAATTTAAGAAACATTTAATGATCTTCTAACTTGAGCCAAGCAAATTTACACATTTTTATGTAGACTATTTTAATTCTATAAATGAAGGTGAAGGAACACACAGCTACAGCTAAGTTAAATGTTGCTCAGAGACTGTAATCAGCTTTTACAATGTCTCGCAGCACTGTAGAGCCAGGTTTCAAATCCTCTTTTGACTTTAGTTCTAATGTGTTTTCCAGAGCAGACTGCTATTACAATGCAGTATTATTCCTTCTGCTTTACACAGTGGCAACCCAAGAGCTTTCCATTCTAACAATATCCATCTTTTGAAAGTCATTGTTTAAAAACTCATGTAATAAATTAATGCTTGTTTAATTATGAAAATATTTTTCTACTGAAAAATTTGAATCCTTTCCTCATCTAGAAAGTCAGTGATTCACAATTCTCTCAACCTCCTTGTTCTCCACTGGCAGAAATTTAATTCAGCCAAATATAAGACTTAATTATCATAATCAAATCATTTTGGGTAGCCGATAACTTGTCTTCTTGAAGTTAAGGGATTGTCTTCTATTTATAACTCTTTGTTCCTTGAAAATATCAACAAATAATTTCACCAGACTGAGGGTTGGCTCAGTGGTAGAGCACTTGCCTAGAAAGGTCAAGTTTCTGGCTTCAGTCTCAAATGGCACTTATGATTACCAATTTGTTTTTTGAATAAGTAAATAAAGTAAATTGATAGTGAATAAAAATAAATTATGACTTTTAACATTTTTGATGGGTATTATTGGGTCCTGAATCTCAGTAGGGAACCAGTGGGTTAGCCAATGTATTGGAGATGAGTTTCATATGAGAAACTGAAAGTACAAAGAACAAAATAAAAGATTTCCGGGTGAAAAATGTGCCAATGCCATCTCTCATCGGTATTCCCCTGGACTCTCAGGAAAACCAGGGCCTTGTGCTGCATGCAGAGTGGTCACTAGCCTATATTAGTCCTTCCTTGATCTCTTGGACAGTAACTATGACATGTCTCCCAAGACCATGTCCAGTAACTCATGGATCACCAGTGAAGCACACACAGAGGACCTCATTCTAACACTTTTGCACAGGTGCTGGCAAGTCTCCGCAGCATCTAAAGCAACTTCTAGTTTCTGACCCATAAGCCAATTCCTAGCCCCAAGTGATACCTGCTGGGAGGCCCTACACCTCACCCCATCTGCAATCTCATGCTGTCAGAGGACAGACAGTAGCTGGCCCAGGAGGCCATGGAGGAGCTAAACTGGTGCCTGAACAGCTGCAGACCATGCAGACCTATCACTTTGTCAGGAGACGGATGCTGAGCAGTGAGCACAGACACCTGTCAGAAATGAATGAGTCAGGAAACCAGATCCCAGTGCACATCGCTGCACAGATAAAAGTGTAGCTCAAGGGATTTCTTTTAGGAAAACAGTCTACTGGCAGTACATTTCAGTTACAGAATGTATTGCAAAACTTGCTGACTTATGTAACTTAATCAATCTGCTTAAAGAACTCAATCAGTTACTTTAGGGGAGAATGACAACTGAGTTCAAGTCAGCAGATAAAGTGGCTACATTCAAAGATAAATTGAAATCATGGGAGAGATGAGTGAATGCTGGAATTTTTGACTTGCTTCAAACATTAGCAAAGATTTTGAAGACACCTAAACCAAACCTTTCTTCCTCCCAGCAGGTGTATGACAACCTATCTCAGCCTTGAGGAGTTTGAACATTGTTTCCTAATTCCCAACTGCAAGGAATGTTCTGCGACACACTGGTAAATAAACCAGATGAAGGACTTTGTCTGTGGTAGAAGAGGATTGACTGCCTAAGATCCCAAATGATGGCAGCCTTGTAGGATGTTTGAAACAACTTCAGATCTTCATATGCTCTGAATTAAAGTCAAAGCAGAATATTCTGAGCTTGCCACAAAAGCCCTGGCAAGCTTGCTTACATCCCCAGTATCCTACCTTTGTGAAGCAGGGATTTCTGCAGTGAGGGCAACTAAAAGAAGATGATGGGTAGACTGGACATAAGCAAGACACTTTGGTGGTCATACTCTCCATTACCCTTAGATAGAACTATCTAGTTGTAGAAAAAGAAGGTTAGGGTGTATTGTATAATTATTTAATTATATTTTACAACACAGGAATAATAGGAATAAAGTGTACAATAAATGTAATTCACTTGAATCATCCCCAAGCCACCCTACTCTCACTCTGTGGAAAATTTGTTTTTCACAAAGCTGTTCCCCGCCAAAAACTTTGGAGACTTCTACCACAGAGTATATTTGTCACTTATTAGAATCTTTTATTAGATTCTGGAGCAATTATCACTCATTGTCCTCAAATGCCCAGTTGTGTAATTGCTTGTCTGAAATAAATTCTGAGGCTCTGAGATTTGCATATAGCAGCTGTGATGGAGAAAGCATAGTTCAGCTCTCTCCCTGCAAGGGGCAACAGAGGTGGGGTGGACAGGAGATGCAAAACTGATGGAGTTGGAATATGACTCAATCCTGTATGTAGCCCAGGAACTGAAAGGGCCTTCAGAGTTGCTCCAGATGGAGAAAAGGAATTAAAATCTATGGGAAGGGAATATGACATTAGAGGATGGGAAAGGGAAAGTGATAAAACAATGAGCTATGAATCAATTTAAAAAACAACTTTTGTTATCCTTGACTCTCTTTTTTTCAGTGTCAATTTGCCACATCATACCGCTCAATTACTTATTTTTTACTGCAGAAAATAAATAATTAGATGAATGTCAACATTCCTTAAGCCTCATTACCTTAAGTAGAAAAGTTCTCAAAACAGACACCAAATTCAAAAGGGACCATTAGTCAAAGACCATGTTTTCTTTTTCTTTTTTTTTTTAAATGTTTTTTTTTTTTTTTTTTTTTTTTATCGGTACTAGGGATCGAACTCATGACTGCCTGCTTGCAAGGCAGGTGCTTATGCCGCTGAGCTAAATCCCCAGCCCCAAGACCATGTTTTCTATATTAGTGGAAACATCATTCTAACAGTGAACCAAACAGAACATTCACCTCAACCCGTCACCAAATGTTTGAAATTATTGCTTCTACCTTCTCTAATTAGATGATTGGGACTAAATAAGTAACACATTCATTTTAGAACTTAGAGGGGAAACTAGTTCTCAGAAACCAGGATTGTACTTTCTGTTAAGATTTGCTCATCACTTCAAATGAAAAAGATCTATGCTCCAGCCTTGATGTTTGCATTGGTACACACTACATTACAGAGAGCGACATTATTAGAACATAAACACTTTCTGCACAACACATCTAACACAGATTCACTTAAAAGTGTAAATTTACTCAAATGATTTTTGGTAGTAGTACTCTGTAATTAAAATATTTTCAAATCTAGAACTCACTGTGAATTTGAGCAAATCCCTTTCTATCATTCATCTCAGTATCTCCATTTACAGAGGCACTAGGAGAAAGGAAAGGCACAAAGATAGGTACCTATTCTATACAACAGTAGGTTTGTTCTGAAAAGTGTTTTAAGCAAATAAAAACACAAAGAAATTCAATATTCCAATGTATAATGAAATGAATATATGATGTTCTCAAAGGCAAGATGGGATGACACAAGCATATGCGGAAACAGAGAATGCATTGGGAGTCCCTTGTATTTATTTATATCAAAATTACTGGATACCCTAACATGAGGTTTTAAATTAAAAAAAATGTTTTTTGTAGCACTGCATATTGAACCAAGGGCCTTCACACTAAACTACATCTCAGTCCTTCCTTCCATCTTTCCTTTCTTTTTCTTTTCTTTTTTCTTTTTTCTTTTCTTCTTTCTTTCTTTCTTTCTTTCTTTCTCCTTTCTTCCTTCCTTCCTTCCTTCCTTCTTTTCTTTCTTCTTTTCTTTCTTTCTTTCTTTCTTTCTTTCTTTCTTTCTTTTTTCTTTCTCTTTCTTTCTTTCTTTCTTTCTTCTTCTTTCTTTCTTTCTTTCTTTCTTTCTTTCTTTCTTTCTTTTTCTTTTCTTTCTTTACTTCTATCTCAAAACAGGATCCCATTAAGTTGTCCAAGCAACACTGAAATTTGTGATCTTTCTGCCTTGGTCTCCAAAGAAGAGCACTTTTAACTAAGACCAAGGCAACTGTGATGCAGGTGGCACAGACTTCATGGCACAGAAGTACTAAAAACAGCAGAATCATAACAACTATGTTTCCTTCTCCTCTCTGTCTGTCAATGATTATGAGTCTCAGTCTTATATGTGCCTCTAGTAGTAAAAGAACTGTCTTTAAGGGGCTATATTAAAAAGTCAAAAGGATGTCCTTTATAAGATATAAGTCATTCAGTGAATGATTGTTAAAAGTAGTTCATGTCCCTATTTCTAGAAAAAGGGACCTCAGTGGAAATGGGTAGAGACAGAATTCAAATCAAACAGCTTTGGAAATTTTAGATTACAAATGACAGAGAGGGGACATGGACAGTATTCTTGAAAAGATAAGAGTAGGAAATGAAAGAAAAAACTAAAATGCAATTCTTCTTATGTTTCCTTATTCCCAGTAGTGTTTATTTCAGTGACAGCTTAGCTCATGACTACTTACATTAATTTTCTGCAGGAGTCATAATGTTTAATAAAGATACCATGATTGGCAGTAAGAAATACATAGATTTTGTTCCCAGATCATTTTCCATTGATATGTTCTAAAAAATAGTAATAACCGTAAGCTCCTAAGAACGTACGTGTGAATTAATGGGCTCAAGTACACAAAAATGGTTTCCAGCTCCTATTAAGCTAACATTTCACTATTTCTTTCTTTAACCATCATCAAAATGAAGTGGGCTACTGTTCGTGCTACCTGTGACAGGTGTTTCAAGTGAGAAGCACAGCCACACTGACCTTGCACCTTTTGGCATAAAGCAAGTATTTGGACTTCTCACTGTTCAATCACCATCATTTGGCTTTTCAGGTGGTTAACAGTTTTCTTCCAGTCACTTTGCCAGCCTTACATTTATTGAGCAAGATTTAGGATAGAAAGCTATTATAGGATTGAACTTGGCAGGAAAAAGTGGTTATAGATACACTCATGGCATAATCAATAAAACTTTAAAGAGCCACTGTGATAGATCTAACCACAGAACGTCCTACAAAACTGTCAATTGTTGCTTGTAAACTGCACAATTTGAAAAAAGAAAAACATGTATTTCCCTGTCAGTAGGGTGCAAAGTTAGGCTGAAATTCTTCTGGGTTTATCCATCTCATTGAAGTTAAAAATTGATTTTCCTCATACAATCTGTTGAGGAAAACTAGCATAGGTACCTTCCCTATAAGAAGTAGGCCAAAGTTATTAAGCTATAAAAATGAAACTTTGGAAAAGTTTTGATAACATCTAGAAATAATTAGAAAACACTACTAAGAACTCAAAGCAAGTGACCATTATAGGAAACATTTACAACTTTGCATCCCAAATCTAATTTCAGGTTATAATACCAATAAGTGCAATGCTGAACTAGCATGCTATTAATAGCACCTCTCTCTCTCTCTCTCACTTTCTCTTTCTCTCTCTCTCTCTCTCTCTGTCTCTCTCTTTCTCTGTCTCTCTCCTCTCTCCCTCTTTTTCTCTCTCTCTCTGTCTGGAAATAAGTGACATCTTTAACAACATATCCTTCAAGAAAAATCACTGAAGGTGGATCATTTTAGACGTACTGATCATTTTGTTAATATTGATATATTACTCATTAGAAGACAATTGCATCATGATGAAGAAAAATAATGCTGAATAGGTCGCAACTTTTGGCTATAAAAACATCACAATAAAAATCCAGGCATTCTCTTTCTCCATATTCAAAAGGTAGAACCAAGCTTATGTTCATTAAGGAGGAATTAAATTCTGAGGGTCCTCAATTCCTGGGACAGAGTTTGGCACATGGTAGGAAGTTAAAACTTAGGCTTATACTAAAGAAATAAATATTGCTTTTGCTTTCAGTTTGTTAGATCACAATATTATCAGCAATACATCTGTTAACAGTTTTCACAAATAGGTAATATTAATTGGCATGAATTTAACAGCTCATAGTGAAAAAGTCCAAATAACTTCTAGAGAACGTGGATGAACAATGTGTAAATCCTAGGAGAGAGATCACAACAGAGACTCTCACTGGTTTGATCTGAAGGGATCCTTGTGGGGTTATAAAGACCCTAAAATACTTGCCATTTGTTCTCTATTTGGTTCTCTAGCTAAGACATAAACATGTTTTTTATACATACGACTTCCAAAACTTTTAGATCTATTAGCAGGTATGTTTAACTCACGAAGTTAACACTGTCCTGAATTCATTGAGCTTCTTAATCATGAAGGAGGGCATCATACTAGGAGGAGGTGAGTTCCGGTTTCAGACTGCTGGATTGGATTCCAAGCTGTGCCCATTCACTACTGCCCCATCTCATGATGACCATGTCAGCTAGCCGTGTGCCTCCACTCCACCATAGGCAAATAAGTCAAGTGACAGCACTGCTGTAGTGAGTAAATTGATTATTTATCTTAGTTATTACTACATGTGAAGCTCTTAGAAAGTAGAACAAAATAAGTTCTACATAAACATTAGCCATTATAATTATTCATAATTTATGTTAATACAGAAAATATTTGTTTCCCAAAATAAAGAATAATCATAAAAGTGAAATAAATAAGGGGGGGGGCAAATCCAAACGTCATATGCCAACTCATGATCCATTGCTTGATCTTAATCAGTTTCACTGCTGGAATTCATTTTACCAACTCTGAAATCTTTAAAACTTGTTTTGGGTAAGAACTTATGAATATATCATTACTGTTTTCAGCATGGTCAACTCAATGTTATCTGAACATCTTTTTCAGGTCTAGCTAACACATAAATGTGTCTGTATAAATACTATTTCCAAAATCATTAGGCCTATGGTAGGTGTATTTAACTCAGTAAGTTAACACTGTGGTTTGTGCCTGTGGTTTACCAGTTTCTTGAGTTTATGGAGTTGCTTTACTCTTCTAGCTAACAGCTTCACAATCCCTCCTGTGCAAACAGTGGATATATTTGCGCAAGGGACACTTTAATTCTTCCTTCTCCTCATCTTTCATAAGTCCTTATAGCTCTGTGATTCTGATTTACCCTCCCTATATCTGCAGTGCCACAGTTCTAGTCTAAGAGACATCATCTCCTTCACTGCCAGTCCCATATGCTTTCTGTGCTCTTCAAATGTTCGAGACGTTTCCATTTGCTGTACTGCATCTGGAATGAGTTCAGCCTAATTTCTTCACAAATAGCTACTTTCTTAGCTCTCACAGCCGATCACCCATACAGGAAGTTTGCCCCTGCCATCCTAAAGTATCTCTCCTATTATGTTTTACTCTCTACTGTGTCACATTACTTATTTCTCCTATGGACTACGTTATGTCTCCTCAAAAACACAAATTCTAACCTGATGATGTTTGGAGGTAAGGCATTTGAGAGGCAATTAGGGTTAGAGGAGGTCAGCAGTGTGAGACTCTCCTGAAGGGATTAGTGCCTTCCTAAGAAGAGATCAGAGGCCAGAGAGGCACCCTTTCCTCCCTTCCTCCCCTCCTTCCCTTCCCAATGCCCATGTGAAATATAGCAAACTCCAAAGGTACCTGAAGGGGTTATTTTATGAAGATTTGTGAGATGGCCGGGGACACCTTCACTGTAACCCAGGAAGAGTGCAGACCATAAAGAGCAAAGGCGGATCTCCCGTTTTTTGCTCTTTTTGGAGTACAATGTGGAACCTGTAGTCCCCTCCAAAAGACCAGAAAAATGAATACATAGAGTTTAGACACCTCAGGAGGAGCAGGATGTTCTGTTCTGGTGACTTTGTTTATCTTAGGCCTTTCCAGTAGCAATTATGAGGCCAACAGGATAGAGAACAGTATAGGGCACCGGAGATAGTCCCCCAAAGACCTAGAATAATATGAACTTAATTAATTTGACCTTCTAAGAACAGAAATGTATTTTTTATGGAATTTTAATTCCAGGTCTGTGTACACAAAGTCATTGGCATCATATTCATAGTACATAACTTCAGATTTCACTGAGACTCTTGTCATCAGTATGAGCAATAAATTCTGCCTAATGAATCAGCTGATATTCTATTGCATTTGACTATTACTCTAATGTTATTTATACCGTAGTTTATTGTCTACTCTAAATCATCTTGACAACTGCATAATGAGAGGAAATTTGGGGCTATAGGGAAAGAGTTCATTGAATTCTAAGGGAAGAGTAATATACTTCCACTTTAATTCTTAGTTCTCCTTAATCAGACTAAGAAATGTAATGCTTAATGCCAAGCTAGTCAATATGCTCAGCAGGTGAAAATAGCAACAATTTTAGCCCTGCTCATTTTTTCTAGAATATGCTTCTGGGGCCCGAGATGAAGGAGAGAAGAGTTTATACAATACAAGGAGGTTTGATGGGGCCTTTCTTGCCTCACTCTGCTTAGGGCTGGCCCCTGAGCAACTTGAAACAGGTCATTCTGAAGAACCAGAAGGGAGAACCCTGCCGTGAGTTTAGGAGGGCTCACATGAAAAGGACCCTGCATCCAGGCGATCTAATCCTAATTTATAGAAGTAACAAAATTATAAAATATTAAAGTGACCTAACCTTGCTGTGTATGCTTTACAAAGAATATTTACAAAAGATAATGCGGATTTTCACATTTGAAAAACAAACATGAAATATCAGAATTGAACCAAACCTGTGAACATGTAGAATTAGTACAGATGTCTATAGAGTGTTTCATTCCCACATCAGAATACACATTCTAATAAGACACAATGTGGTAGATAGAACCAACGGTAGTAGAACAAAAAAAGCATGGTAGGACTTCTAAGAAGGATAATATTAAATCAGCAATAGCTGTCATAATGTTTTCTTCAAAACAGCTGTTCATATCATCACGTATGATATAGTCAAACAAAACAGGATAACACCATTCCAACTGATGATTGAAAACTTTGAAAGA
>PVJX010042745.1:0-14002 GCA_004027295.1 Dolichotis patagonum | reverse complement strand
GAGAGAGAGAGAGAGAGAGAGAGAGAGAGAGAGAGAGAGAGAGAGAAAAGAGAGAGGAACCTCATGCAGAAGACTGAAACTAGAGAGTAATGCCTGAATGTTAAATATTATCATGATTAAAAAAAAAAATGACCAGGGCTGGGGATGTAGCTCACTGATAGCGCCTGCCTAGCAAGCGCGAGGCCCTGAGTTCAATTCCCAGTACCTAATAAATAAAAGAGCTGCACACCTGTAGTCACAGCATTCCAGGAGGCTGAGGTAGAAGGACTTCGAGTCGGGCAACTTAGCAACTTTCTAAGCCCTGTGTCCCCAAGAAAAGGGAGACCTCGAGAAATGCAGCTCAGTGCGAAGGCTCCAGGTTCAATCCTCAGTACCGACGTGAATCAAATGCACAGGCAATCAAGACCCTTCTGTTTAGTTTCTGTTAGGTGTCTCTTAAAACTCTGACCTTTCTCACATTAAAGAATCAAGGTTTTAGCCACATAAAAGTCAGAATTTCCCCGGAATGAGCCTAACAGAGCAGAGTAAGGGACACCCAGCCACCTGCAACCGTGATCTCCCCGCTTTTGCTTCAAGGTTCGGACGCCCGACACCGACACCTGGGCGGGTGGACTAGGCGCAATCGACTTTTGCGGAGGCGGTAATTCCAGTTCCCAGAACCTACCTAAAGTCTAGTCCGTGCCAGGTGACTCTCGGCTTCATTATTGCCTGTTTTAACCTTCACAATCACCTCACACAACCCTTCATATTTATTATCCCGATCAAGAAACTGAGGCGCGAAGCTTTACGAAGCCCGAGGTCACAAAGGCTGAGAGGAATAAGGCGGGAAACCAAGTTTGTCCAAGCGCCAGACCTTTACATGCGCATTTTTAACTAGCGCGGTTCTGTCCCTGGCGCTCCTCCCTGCGGTCCCGGTTAAGGCCAAGTCTAAGGGTCTTCTAGGATGGGAACTCTGACGACACCTTCAGCGACCTCCAGCACCACTCACCTTCTTAAGCCGCTGTCTCCCACCAGCAGCCGGCCCAGCCCCGCTCGGCTCAACTGTTCGATTCCTGCCTGCACAACCGTTACGGCGGGGAAGGCCAGCCAATCGAGCCGAGCACGTCGAGGGCACGCCCCCACTCAGCCCGACCTCCCCCGAGCGACTCTCTCTGGAAGCCAGAGAAGACTGGGTCAGTCCAAATCCTCTGGTTGGTTCTGATGCTGGGGGTGGAGCTTATCACAGACGTAGACGTAGTCGGCCGTGCTGTCGTAGGCACGCTGGTATGCCCATCGCACGCCCAGTAAGCTCCAGCCAGGTAAGCCCTTGTGCACGCGTTTGGAACCTTGTTTTTACGGAAGTTGTCAGAAATACGTTTTTGCGACTGCAGGTGAAAGTGAAGCCTGACTTCCTGGTCACTCCAAACTGACCTCTCGATGCGAACTTTCGGCGTGTCTCCTCCCCACCTTAACTGTGAACTCTTTCTAGGGGCCAATCAGCACGGTCTGCATGTTCCAGCCTAGGCTGATAACTGCAGCGGCTGGCGTTGGACGATCCCCAGTAATTGTTTGTTGATAACGTTTCACCCTCTCGTTCAGCATTTTTCAGACGTTTACGAATTGCAAGGCCCTACGTTAGCCTGCAACAATGCAGAGATGCTTGGCTGCTGCATAGAAGTTAAGGAGATGACATACGTTCAGGATCGTGATAAGCCTAATCAGACCGGCTGTGCGGGCCACGGAAGGGAAAGGATTACTGTACATAAGGCTGTGGCAGGAGCTTCCTGGGCAACTATGGCTCAATCCTGGCTGCACATTTGAGTCACCTGGGAAGTTCTGAAAACTCAGTGCTTAAGCCCATTAAATCAAAATCTCTAAGGTAGAACCCAGGTGCCAGAATGTGTAAGGCTGTTCGGATGACTTCATTATGCAGCCAAGGAGAAAGGCAAAGGTAGAAAGGGCTCCTTAAGAATTTCTGAAAAATGAGTAAGAGTTCCCCAGCAATACAGAGAGGAAAGGTAGAGAACACTTAATGGTCCTCTTTGGTACAGTGCATGTCTGCCCTCCACAAAACTACAAAACTAGCTCCCAAAGCATTTGCAAATATAATAGAACTTACTGAAGGCTTCCTGGGGGATCTGAGTGTGTTGCATCATTAAAGAAGCAAAGAAAGGCTGTGGGACACGGGATATGGTGGTGGGGCATTATCCAGAAAGTGATAAGAAACCAGTGACATATTGCAGGACATATACGATGGAAATATTTTTCCTTTGAATGTCTTCAAGCTTCCTTTTCTTTCATCCTAATATGTTTGCAAAACATATATGTACAAATATGTCCCACATTATATAAATAACTTTTTTTCACAAACAAAACTGATACAGGAAAAATGTAACTCCCAAACTGTTAGATGTCAAATGTACTAAGTTTATGGTTTCACAACAGAGAGGGATGAAGCTGCAAACCAAAAGAAAGAATCAGGAATTTTACTGGAAACGAGGGGATTAAAAATAGCTCCTGGATTACCAGGAGGGATCTTGAATAAGGTGACCCCTGAGGTCCTTTGTCAGGGGTAATTTATACAGCAAAGTCACAATGTATTATGAGTATTGTATAGCGGCATAGCTAATATTGATCCAATAGGGAAATGAGTCATGTAGCAAGGATACATGGGAAAAAACAAAGCTATTTTGGGGAAGTGGGGAGTAAGGGTCCGGATGTTCAGGTTGCCCATTTAAGCACCCGATGCCTGTCAGGGCCCACTGGACCAGGTGGTGCTAATTACAGTTTAATCTCACATTGCTGTTTATCTTGCAGGCCTAGCTATTGATTATCCATCCTGAGGCCTGGCTCTTTTCAGCTTTGCCTCCAGCCACATTCTGACTTCTTTACATTTTTGTGTTGACTTTCTGGAGGCCCCAATCCCTCTCTGACTGTATATTATTAATTTCTGTCAAACTTAGCCACCTGCAAGAAAATAAGCTCAACCTTATATTTCTGGTTAATAAATTCACAGTATAAAACTAGGGTCTTGCCCATCATTTCCAAAAACATATAAGGGGTCAGCTGATCAAAAATATTTAAAGGAAAAAATCCACCTTCCATACCTGGTGGGAAGGCCTGAAGGCTCAGAAACCCACCATTGTCATTGCATCTTATAGTCACATGGTGTCGCTATTGACAGCTTGTCTTTTACAGCTGGTCAAATGATGCAGGCCTGTGACAAATGCAAGTTCTATGCTGACCAACAGGGATGTACCACAGAGGGCCTGGGCTAAGGTGTCTCTAACTAGGAGGCAACTCTGAGGCCTTTGTACTTGCAAGCGCATACTCAGCTTTTTGCGAGGCAGATATGGCCACTATAAAGTTTGATTTCAGTCTCTGCCCTAGTGCCCTTCCCTTCCCATAGTTGAGTATTCACATTAACAGTGGCTGGAAAACTGGTTTTTGTTTTGTTTGTTTTTTGAGGCAAGGTCTCACTTTATAATACAGACTGGCCGCAGACTCTAGAAATCCTCCTGCCTCAGCTTCCTGAGTGCTAGGACTAGAGGTATGTGCCACCATGCCTGGCCTAATAGCTAGCTGTCTTAGTTACTTTTCTCACTTGTGCTGAAACAGAATACCCAACACTCAAAGTTAAAGAGAAAAGGTTTATGGTAGCTCACAATTTTTACAGGTTTCAGTTCATAGTTGGCTAGCTCCAGGGCAGGGTGGCATGGCACAGGGGGATCACACAGGAGAAATAGTTCATGGTGGGCAGAAGGCAGGAAAGTGAAGTAGCAAAGAACCAGCAGCTGGCCTGCCTTTCCATCCCTCTATGTCCATCCAGGCTACCTGTCCTTTGAGTGGTGCTACCCACACCAAGGGTAGGCCTTCCCATTATCCACACCCAAAACTGCGTCAAACTAATCAGTGGGCAAATTTAGTAATCATACATCCTGTTAGTCTTAGAATCACACATCCTAAATCCAGCCACCTGTTAAAAGCTCCACTTATAACCACACGAAACTTTAGGGGGACATCTAAACACAAGCCATAATACTGGAAACTGTTACATGTGATTTTCAAAGTACAATCTCTGCTCCCCTTTTCCAGGACAATAGGGTGACTTGCTTACTCTTCTGAGTTGGCTACCATCATTTGTAATAGAAAATGGTACCACCACCCCCAGCCAGTATACTTCATTTTCTTAGTTTCCAAGGTAATAGTTTCTGTTCAGTTGCTTCTGTCTCTTAGAAATGGCTGGTCACTGTGATGCATAGCTGGTCACTATGATGCACACTGTATAAACCAATCCCCAATTGACATGTCATTCTACCTCTGTTCCTCCTGCTCGTTTATCCCATATAAGTCCTAGACCACCAGAGATCCGGGCCTGACTGATATTCAGGGAATGATCCTGATCAGTGCCCCTCAGCATAAATAAATCTGCCTTCAATCCTGGGTGTCATTTTGGTTCTTCCACTTGTCTTTGCACATTGAGTCCAGGAGACCAAACATCTTTGGGTTAGGGTTATATCAGAATCAAGTAAAAGAAAACCTAATCAAATTGTCTTCTTAGACAATAAAGAAACTGATGATCTCATAGTAAGAGAAAGCCTAGGGACAGGTAGACTTTGCGATTGCTTAATTCAGTGGTTCAACAAGTTAACAAGGACCCCTTGCTATTAGTCTCTGCTCTACTATTAACCTTCAAGTTTACACTACAGTGACTTTTTTAGCTTTATACAATGAACAACCAGGATATCCTTTTATTTTCCATGAAAAAAAAAATCCCTCAGATTTTTTTTGAGTGAGTGAGGTCAGCCACATGAGCATACCCTGCTCTTTGGTCAGTAACTGCCTGGGAAATGCACAGGTGGCTTAAGGCTGAGGCATAAGGGAAAGGCTTAAGGCATAAGGCTTAACACATAAGGGAAAGAGATAATTGGAATTGGCTTCTAAAGGACCACATAGCCAATAGTCTAATAGTTATAGTAGACCAATACTGGAAAGACAGGAAATTTTAAATCTCCAGGTATCCAACACCTGTGTTTTGTTCATTTTACTTTTGTCTCCATTCTTGCTACTCAAAAAAATAAAGTTTGAAAACACTGCTCAACTATTAATAATTGCCTTTTCTAATGGAGGTCCCATGAAAACATAGACTATTATGATGGGGGTTGTTTAGCTGATTTCTTAAAGTAAATCAGTGGTGTTTATGGACAAATTTGTGAGAGGGAGTTTATGAAGCTGAACAACATTTAAGTACTTCCTGGGGGAAAAAAGTGGAAACAATTCAAAAGAAAGAACAAAATTAAATTTGACTTGAAGGTGCATGTTTCATACTTAAATTCAGTACCTTTCACAGTGTTTTGATCAAACGAGATTTCTTTTTACACAGTTCTGTCAGGTAACATGAGTATTCCTACCACAGATGTCCTGGGCCTGTAGAACAAACAGGTAGGAAGTTCAGCCAAAACTCGTTCCTCAATTCCAGTTATCCCAGAAACTATCCCCAGAGGAGAAATAGCAGCACAGAACTAGCTAGCAGAGGAATCATGACCCACCTTCCCTAATCCGGCTGCAAACACAGATGTACCACAGGAGTGGGCCAGATAGTACTGTGGGACCCATGAAGCCTCTGAGGTACTTTCTTATCACTGGGCCATAACACCTGACACCTACAATTTAGAGGTTTATTTTGTCTCATGTTCTTAGTCCACAGTTGGCTGGCTTCAAGACAGGATATGGCAGAAGGGTATAGCAGAGAAAACGATGCTCATGTCATGGCAAACAGGAAGCAGAGTGACAGGAAATCAGGGAAGGAGATACAGTTTTCCAGGCCATATCCCTAGTGACCCAGCTTCCTAGGCCCCACTTCCTAATATCACATTTAGCTATAGCATCCCCTTGATTCAATCTACCTATGAGTGCATGAGGCTAGTGGGACAGTCAGATACAAGCTGTAACGGCCTCTGACAGTAGTCTTAGTAGTAGACTTAATAGTAAGTAGACTTATAGTAAGACTTCATTGACATGAACTTTAAAACCTCAGAGATCTGACTCCAGATCTTCACCTTTTAAAACACCCCCTCCTCACCTTAATTCTTTCAACCATAATTTATTGCATGTTTTTGTTCTAGGGAAAAAAGCAAATAACTTGGAAAACACAAATACTAAGTCTTTGTCTTCAGGGAATTTTCAGTGCACGCTAGCAAACAAATCAGTGCTCACTAAGCAGAATCACTGTAACATAATTTAAGAATGTGGTCATACAGCTTTGAAAATCTCTTAGCTTGATCTGTAGGTTATTCCCTGCTGTCTTTTATCTCTGCCTTCTTTCATAGACTGTACGTGGCTTAACACCTAGAAAACTGCCTCCACTCTACCAACTCAAAGGTGAAACAGTCTTTCCATTAACAGCAAGCTGCACGAAGAAATTATGCAATGGAATTTGGATGTCCCTGCACCCCTATTTCAGTCTGTTCAGGCTGGTAAAAAAAAAAAATACTTTTGATTCAGGTAAAAACAGCAGTTTATTGCTTACATTTCTGCTAGGGAAGGTCAAGGTACTAGCAGATTCAGAGTCAGTGGAGGGCTTGTTTTTTCTGTTTCAAAGATGGTGCTTTACTGCTGCATATGAAACCAAGAAACAACCTGAATAAATTCTCTGGACTTAATCTGCTTTACCTGCGCTTAGTTATTTGCTTGTCTAGACCTAATCCCCCTCACCTGCCCCAGTCTCTTGCTTTAAAAATTACCTCTTTGGGGGGCTATAACACCTCTGACACATGGGTCATGATAATAATGGTTGAAGTTTGATCACACATGCACAAGCCACCAATTACAGCCTAACCTCTAGTCCCCTTTCCACATTCCTCAAGCCATAAATATTCCCAATTCCATCCTCAGGGAGCCAGACTTGAAACTTGATCTCCAGCATTCAGAAATGGTGGCTTTGTGAGTAAACTCTTATTACTCTTTTGCGAAACTCATCTTGGTGATTGGCATACTACAGTAGGCAAAGTGGGCTTGGTCATATCACATTCACGTGGCAGAAGGGGCAAATAGGCTCCCTCAAGCCTTTTTCTAGTAAGGGCACTGTTCCCACTCATGAGACCTAATCATCTCCAAAAGGTAATACTTGTATTAGAGGTTAGGCTTCAACATGCTCTTCAAGGACCACTCACCGATCTCAGATGAACACTGAAGAAATTGAGATATTAGAGGATGGAAAGATTGGCAGAATTGCTAAAATGGCCATATTTCCAAAACTTACCCACAGATTCAATATGATCCTCATCAAAATACCAATGATGTTCTTCACAAAACTAGACAAGGCAATCCTAAAATTCATCCAGAAACACAGAATACTCAAAATAGCCAGAGCAATTGTATGTAAAAACAGCAATCCTAGAGGCATCACAAGCCCAATTTCAAATTATACTACAGAGCCATAGTAACAAAAACAGCATGGTGCTGGCACAAAACAAAAGACACATAGACCAGTGGGCCAGAATAGGGGACACAGGAATAAACCCACTACAGCCATTTGATTCTTAACAAAGAAGCCAAAAATACATACTGTATTGGAGAAGGGACCACCTCTTTAACAAATAAGGCTGTGGAAATTGGATATCCACTTGTAGAAGACTGAAACTAGATCCCTCTCACATTGTGCAAAAGTGGATTTAAAATGGATCAAAGACCTAAGTATAACTTTGAAATTTTGAAACTTCTAAAAGGAAACAGGTAAAACACTTGAAGCAATATGCACAGACTTCCTGAATAGACCCTGATAGCATTCAGAATAAGAACAAACAACACTACAAAAATTTCAGTAAATCAAAGGAAACAAGTATTATTAGCAAAGAGACAACATACAAGATAGAATATTTTTGCTGGCCAATCCAAACAGAAGATTAATACTGAGACTATAAAGAATGCAAAAAACCTTAACAAAAAATCAGATGACCCAATCAATAAATGGGCAAATGAACTGAAGAAATAGTTTTATCCTATCAATACTGAGGAGTGAACTTAGGGCATTCACACTCAGCTACGTCCCAGTCTCTTCCTTCAAATTATTTTTTATTTTGAGTCTGGGTCTTACTGAGTTCCCCAGGCTGGGTTTGAACTTGCAATCCTGCTGCCTCAGCTTTTCAAAGTGCTGGGATTACCGGTGTACATCATCTTGCTCAGCTTATTAAAAGAAGTACAAATGGTCAATAAATATTTGAAAACGATGTTCAACATTGTTAGCCAGTAGGGAAATACAAATCAAAACTAGGTTGAGATTTCATTTCCCTCGAGTCAGAAGTTATCCTCAAGAATTAAAAAAAAAAAAAAAAAAGAAAACGGTGACAAAGATGTAAGGAAAAAGGAACTCTTCCTATACTACTGGTATGGAAGTTCCTCAAAACACTACAAGTAGAGCCACTATTTGATCCAGCTGTACCACTTCTTGGTTTATATCTGAAGGAATTAAAATCAGCATTCTATAGAGATACCTGCCTGCCCATGTGAATTGTGGTACAATTCACAATAGCTAAGATACGCAACCAGCTTTGGTGCCCACTGACAGAAGAACGGATACAGAAAATGTAGTATATATACATAACGGAGCATTATTCAGCCATGATGAGACCGTCATTGGCTGGAAAATGGGTGCATCTGGAGATCATCACGTTTAGCGAAATAATCCTGACTCAGAAAGACAAACACCGCTTAGTCTCCCTGATATATGGCATCAAAAACAGATAAAAAGAATGTAATAGAGATATTACTAGACAAAAAGAAGGAATAAGTGTAATAGGGAGAAAGATGTGATCAACGTATCATACACATTGAACCGTCCCCTCAAACTTCACAAAGTGTGGGGCAATGGGGATGATGATCCTTAAAAAAGTAACAGGACTCCCCGAAGCGGTCTTAAGAGCGAACCTTTCTGTGGCTTCAGGGTCCTATGGGTCTACCTCTGCCCACCGGGCTAATGCCAGCGTCCGGCGCGGCGGGGCCTGTTCTCAGCACTCGCCGGCTCGGTGGCTGCACTCGGTGCGCGGGGGGCCGCACCTCAGGGTCTGAGCGAGGCCGGGCGCAGAGCGCGAAGCCTCCGCTGGCGGCCGCGCCGGGGGCTGGGTCTCCGCCGTGGGGAGGCGGCCCGCGCCGAGCGCCCGGGGACCCGAGGCGTGACAAACAGTCGGAGCGCTGGTACTCGCGCCTGCACAGCGTCCAGCCTTCAGGCCCACGGTGCCGTCCTAGGGGAAGCGACCCAGGCCGCGACCAGTAGGCCCGGTGGGACCCCACAGTGCTCGGCGCGGCCACCCGGCAGCCCCGGCGCGCAGGTGAGACCGCGGCCCGCTGGGGACGGGCCCGGCCGCCCCGCCCCCTGCGCAGCCCCTACGCGCAGTTCCGGCGCCCCCGCGCCTGGTCGCTGTGAGGCTCTGGGTGTGGGGGCGGCGAGAGCCGCGTCTATGCAGACGGGGAGGTCCTGCGGTGGGCGACGAGGGCGAGCACCCGGTGAGTTCCGGGCCCGGGGCCTCGGGAGGATAAGGCGGAGGAGGGAGGGGCCGCGGGGACCGGGCGGCCCTGCTCGGCCTGGCCCTGCGGGGTCCGCTCGAGCCGGCGTGCGCTGTACGCTGAGTCCCTGTGGCTGGGGACTACGTGGGCGGCCCCTGCGGTGAATTTCCTTCCAGTCTGGTTTTCCCTGGAAGCGCGAGTAGCGTTTATTTGTGCAAAACCTGGTGGACAAAGTGCCGCGACCTGCCTCCTTTCTTCTCCAGTGCAGTCCGCTCCTTCCCCGTGGGCCTCCCGGTCCTTTCTGTTGGCTGTGCCACACGCGGCCTCCTCGGCGACTGCCGCGGGTCCCGACGCTGGGAGGAGTGGCCCCTGCCAACCTGTCTGGGCCTTTTGTGCCCGCGGTGGAAGAATTCGATCAGGCCACATCGACGGCTGTGGAGAAGTGTAGATTGAATTTATTGTAAAGTAGACTCAGAGAACATTACAGCGCTACAAAGGGCATTGAGGCTGGGAACCTTCTTATGCATACAAACTTACTCTTGGCGGTCAGGGAAACCAGGGTAATTAAGATGCTTATAAACATTTTTCTTAGATGTTACTTTGGAGTTGTAGAATGTCTTCATGTCCCTTTTCAGATTACCAGTGTTCTCTTAGGGGCTTTAATCATGTAAGAAGCTTATGAAAGAAATGCAAAAGAAAGTTCGTTATTTAAATCGGTATCCAGCCTAACTGGAGAGGCTTTTAAGAAAGTATTCTTTCCTAATATTGTTGGGCCGCCATCTATGCTAACCAAGATTGTTGTATGTCTTGTTATAGAGATAGAGGCCCTGTGTCTTTGGACTGAGGACTAATAAATGATTATAAATACATTATCCACTGAAGCCTTTGTTTTTTTACCTGTTAATGACAAAGCGTACTATTTTGGACTCCCTCTTTGTCCTTCTGGCCATGAAACCTGGCCAACACTGACCACCACATTCCCTCGGGGTTGTGGTTTGCTTGATGCATTTCCTCCCTGATGGCAAGTATATTGGTGGTTTTCAGTTTTTACCTGTTACAAAAACCAGTTCATTGGGCCCTATTCGCGTTTTGTTGTTGCTGTTATTATTTATTTAAAATTTTTGCAGTGCAAAGGATAGAACTCAGTTTGCACAGAGCTACAGGCCCCAGCTTTTACCCTGTTTTGTGTTACTGGGGTCTGAACTCCAAGACTTTGCACTAAGCAATGTCCCGACCACTCCTTGTTATTTGCTTGTTTGTTTGTTTGTTTATTAAATTTTGAGACTCACTAACTCTTAAGTTTCCCAGGCAGGGCTCAAACTTGTGTCCTGTCTTTTGAGCATGATTGTTTTTTGTGTTTTGTTTTGAGACAGGGTCTTGTTATGTAGTTCAGGCTGGTCTGGACTAGTCTCAAACTCACAACAATCCTCCTGTCTCAGCCTCCCAGGGCTGGGATTACAAGTGTGAGCCACCACTCCCAGCAGTGATTATTTGTTTAGAATGAGTCCCTCCTAAACACTTATGATACACATTCTGAAATGGTGCTTAGGAAAGTTATTCTCACTTTTGTTCTCTCAGTTAAGTACCATTGGGAATCTGAAGGAAGGCCCTCCAAAGTCCTGTAAAAGACCTAGGCATGTGATGTCAACACCTGTTAGGAATCACCTGCCTTAGGGCTGGTCTTACAGGAACTTTTGCTGAAAAGGCAACTTTAAGCATCTCAGTAATTTTTAAAATGACTTAAACTGTGTGATCAGTTCAATACAATTAAATCTAAAGTAAGTCAAAATTGATGCTGAGTTAGAACAGTGGCAACATCTCCATGTTTTTAAGCCATGCACTGAACAGTAGATACTGGGTTAATAAGGGATTTTCAAAGATTATGCTGATAGGTAAATCAGGAGATGCCAGACAGATTTCTTTGAAGACATACAAAAAGTTTCAAGTAACATTCCTATCATGAACAAAATGTGTATTCTATCTTTTTCACTTTAAAATTTCCTCTTAAACATTGAGGGGTTTAAAATTATTTTGCACTTTCCAGTTTAATCATATAATCTTGACAATTCAAGCTATGCATAAGAGTCTTTAAATGGTAAGTTTATTCCTTTCTTCCAAGTTTTTATCCAAAGCTTTCCTTCTCACCTGTAAGGCCGTGTAGGACCCTTATTCTGTAGGCCCATTCTGTCTTGTGCTGGTTCTCTTTATAAGGATGCTCCTATTGCTGTCCTATAGTTGTTCTTTGGTCTTTCCAGTGTTCTCTACTCTGAGCTTAGTGGCCAGCTTAGTGTCTGGCACATAAATGCCTAGTAACTGCTGGTGTCCTAGGTGAATTTAGAATATGACATGTACTTATTAAATTGAGTTGTAACTTAGAGATCTAACTTGCATGGCCATAAAATTCACTCATTTAAAGTGTACAACTCAATTTTTGTATATGTCTTTGTTATTTTTTTGTTGCTGGGACAAAATGTCCTACACCCACACATTAAAGGAGATAAGGTTTATTAGCTCATAGTTCATAGAGGCCTCAGTCCATAGTGGTTGGCTACAAGTCAGGGAAGCACGGGAGAGAGGGGTGGCAGAGGAGAAATAGTCCATGGCAGGGCAGGAGGGAAACATCAGTGAGCCTCCCTTTCTCTGTATATTCCATCCACGATACAAACCTATTGATTGGTGACACCTACACCCAGGTTGGGGCTTCTGACTTAAGCAAATCCATTCGGCCACACCCAGAACTATGATAAACCAATTATGAGCATATAAGGCTTTGGGAGGACATCTATATACAAGCCATGGCAGTGTAATAGTGAACTATTTCTTAAGTTATGTTAAGTATATATGTAACATAAATTTATCACTTTTAAGTAACCATTTCAGTGGCATTAATTACATTCACAGTGTTGTGCGTCTAGCCTCACTACTTTCAAAACATTTTCAATACCTGAAACATAATCACTGTAATTGTTAAACAGTAACTTTGCTGCCTCCTTTTCCCAGCTGCTGGTAACCTCTAATCTACTTTCTGTCTCTATGAATTTGCCTAGTCTAGACATTTTATATAAGGGGAATTGTTACAGTTGATTAGGCCAGTAATAGCCCAGGTTCTTGTGTAGAAGAAGAAGGAATTCCCAAGTGTACTCCCAGTAGTAAGTAGTAAGCAGCTATGTTTATTGAACATCAGGAGAAGTTATGCTCAGAGCCAGTCCTTGCCAGCAAAGACATAATGCAGACCAAGAAAGGTGCCAGGGCAACTGTCTTAGTTACTCTTCTCTCAGAGGTAAGACAAAATACATGATCAACAAAGTTAAGAGAAGAAAGGTTTATATACCGCACACTTTGTAGAAGTCTCAGGCAGAATGGCTCCTCAAAGAACAGTTTATGGTGGGCAGATTGTAGCAAAGCAACAAGGAATCTTAACATTGCCTTTCTGCCCCTTTTATACTCTATCCTGGCTACCAAGAATAGGGTGATGCCAAACCACTCAGTGGACTGATTTCATGATCACACATCCTTAATCCCAGCATCACGCCACCTCTGAAAAAGCCCCAGCTAAGATGGCATGAGATTTTGGGGCCACATCTAGACACAAACTATAACAGTGACAGAAAAGCACTGCACACAGATCAAAGTATAACTTAGCATAACTTCTCCTGATGTTCAATAAACATAGCTGCTTACTACTTACTACTGGGAGTACACCTGGGAATTCCTTCAACAGCAATAGGAAAAAAGGGGCCAATAACTCAAGCTTTTATAATTTAAACACAGACACCTTTACTTTAGGTACCTCCGCCTAAATTGTGCATGGCACCTATGCTGTGGTGCCTTTGCTCTCACCTAGAGCATACTAGGGCATTAGCAATCTTCTAGGCTTTTGATATTTTATTTCTTACCTCTGTTAGGATAATGGAAACAAGAATAACTTTGGAGTGTTGCTTAGTTACATGGTGAAAGAGAGTAACTCACTCAACTCTTTTGTTTCCAACTATACTAGAACCAAACAGTCCTTGTGATTTTTTAAAAAATTTTATTTTAAAAAGAATAAAATGGAATAAAACCAATCAAAGCAAACCAGTGTAAGAGATACAGGACATCAAAACATTACAAAATCAACAGTAGTTACCATAATGCCTTTTGATGTCTTAAATAGCTGTAGATAACTTCGGACATAGTAAAAATCAAACAGAACAGAAGAGAATAGGAACAATAAAAACAAAACAATGAATTCAGTACAGGATTTCAAAACAGGCCAATAGTAAATCCAAACTTGCTACCATAATATATCTTGCTATCTTTGAAATAGCTGCTCCTGCTCTCAGATTTGACATAAACAAAACAAGAGAAAATAAAACCCAACAAAACAATGGAAATGATATAGGACCTCAAAACAAGACCATAGGGAGTCACCAATGGCTACAACCCTCAGAAGGAGATTCCCCCCTAGATGCCACACTGCTTACTGCTATCCTTCAAACCTATGATCAGACCACTAGCCCTAGACCTGCAATGTTAGTGAAAC